>SNQJ01S0017065.1:62097-83526 GCA_010110895.2 Picea sitchensis | reverse complement strand
AGTGGTTGAGAACTAGTGAAGAAGTGGTTCTTATGTGTAATGTAGTGAGCCCGAGATATGGACATCCCTATGGATGTGCCCCTAGTGGATGAGCACTAGTGGTTCTATAAGATCCCTTGCTATATTGTTCAAGAGTCAGACCTGCCTGTAACCCTAATTGTAATGTAAAGGGTACAGGTCGGCCCCACCTTAATGTGATTAATACTTAATGTACAAGATAATTAATCTGGTTAATATTAATTATATTGTGAGTCAGTGAGGTCAGCCCTGTGGTGCCAATAGACACTTTTTTTGACAGGTTCATTCTAGTATAAGTAAAGGTAAATTCCCCATTGAGGAATCATATCTTTTGTGTGAGTTTGGAAATTTCAGCAAGTACACCTTCTTGGGAAAAGTGTGCACCTCTCTTGGGCGCTAGTCTTCTAGGGTTTGAGCACCCTCTTGTGTGCTAGTTTTTCTTGGTGGCGAAGGTATTTCTCTTGAAGAATATAGCAAATTTTTTGACTGGGTTTTCTCCCCTTGTTGAGAAGGGTTTCCTAGGATACTTCTTGTGTTCTTGTGCATGGCGTTTCTTCTTGTGATCTTGGTTGTTGCAACATTATTGGTTATGGTTAAGATAAATGATAAAAATGAATGAACTTCATGATTAACCTTGTCTATTGAAAAATCAACATGGTATCAGAACATAGGTCTTGAAGAACCCATTGCACAAGCGAATTTCAGTCATCCTCTCTCTCTTTTGCAAAATTGTACGACCCTCCTAGGGTTTCCAAAAATTCCATACTGCCTACCTGTTTGAGGAGTTTAAGAACTTGTCACTTGAAATCCAGGGATAAAAAGTACATAGGAGTGTACGACCTCCTTCAGTGCACTTCCAACAAGCTTCAGATTTCATTTCCGAGCATTTTAACTTTTTGGCCCTAGGGTTTCTAGGGTTTCGCTAATTTCTGCAGAAATTTTAGTATTAGGGTTTCTACAACTCATTGAAGGATCTCTTCAGCTCACCAGTGTTATCCCATATTTCAAAGGGTTGTTGTTGGAAGTCATAAGTCCAAAAAAACCTAAAATTTCTATCCCAACCTAGCCATTAGGTTTTCTAGCCCAATTGATAAAGGGTTGTGAAAAATCTAAAATTATGATGAACAAAACGATCATGGAAGTTAAGCTTGATGGATCAAGAAACTTCAAGTTTATGGAAGACAAGACTTCAAAGGAAGAATTATTGTTGGTGATGCAAAAAGGTGTCAGTGTGAAATACCTCCTTCATGAAGATGTCAAGAGGACAAAGATCATCCAGGAGCCATTGGAGAAATCATATCAGCACCCTCATGTATGCACTTGTATATATATCATTTGTATCATTGTCATGAGGGTAATTGCAGGAGGAAGGGACCTTTTGTTGAAGTCATGGATCCAGAGGGATCTCAGTGAATTCAAAGGAACAACGCACTCAAAGTGAAGACTCCAAGTGTGATTGTTGTAATTTTCATTCCTCTAGCCTATATTTCTAAAGTTTTCTACATTACAGGTAGGTGTTGTCATTTTGACAACAATCCTTAAATTGTTTTGATTCTAGAGATGCACTCATTAATCTCCTTTAGGAGATATTCTTGTTTTGGTTACTCTTTTTTTCTTGTTCCAGATAGGTTAACAACAAAGGAAGATGTTTATCCTTCATAGGGAGCCACTTGACTCAGTGGGAGTCAAAACTATTTGATAAAGAGGAAGAATAGAACCATCATTGAGGCAACCAATGCAATAATGCATGATCATAATATTTCTATGATTATATGGGCAGAAGCATGCATGAAATAGTATATGTTCAGAACAAGAGTCTTCACCAGACTTTGAAAAACATAACTCCCGAAGAATCCTTCACCAGAGTGAAGCCTGAAATTGAACACTTCAGGATATTTGGGTGCCCAGTGTACTTTCATGTACCCAAAGAGAAGAAGTCCAAACTAGACCTTTCATGGAGAAAGGATACGTTTATGGGATAACAATGAATCTTCGAAGAAATTCCAGATCGACATCCCTGGTCAGAGACAGATTGAGAAAATAAAAGATGTTGTCCTTGAATAAGAGATAGATTTTCAAAGATCCAAATAATTTCAGATGGATATTGACAGTGAGACAATGCCTTCTCCCCCTTCAGAAGTTAAGAGGGAGACAAACATTATTCCAGCTGATCCAGTTGTTGTGTTCAGATATATTGCAGTAGGGCATAAAAGGTCTTCCTAGGATCACTCTGTAGGAGGAAGAGAAACATACAAGCCTCTCAAGGCGCATCCCAAGAGAACAAAGAGATCTTTCGAGCTACTCTTCATCCATGAGCCACAACATTGATTATGAGCCTCCTTGTCATAGAGAAGCAACATGAGAACAAGTATGGCAAGATGCCATAACAGAAGAATACCAATACATCTTAAAAGAATGATGTATAAGATATTGTTCAGAGACCAAAAGGAAATTCTGTGATGACTTCAAAGTAGATCTATAAGATCAAGCATGCAGCTGATAGGAATATCAAGAAATACAAAGCGAGATCTATAGCCAGAGGTTTCTCAAAAATAGAGGGAGTTGTCTATGATGAGACACTTGATCCAGTAAACCCGATACACTTCCATATATATTACCATCCATGAGTTGGAAACTATATCATATGGATGGATTCTTGATGAGTTTGGGTTTCAGTAAGAGTTTTGCTGATCCAAACCTATATTATTACAGTGTTGGTGACGAGAGCCTGATTTTGATGACTTATTTAGAAAGCCTTGTTGTTAGATACAAGTAAGCCTTGACTTCTGATTTCTAGATGAAGGATATGATTATGATGCACCACTTCTTGGGACAAGAAGTATGACAGACGACCGATGATATTTTTCCTAAGTCAAGGAAAACATACAACAGGAATATTAAAAGAAGTTCAGTATGACAGAATGCAAAACCACTATGATGGATTTGAAGAAAATGAATGATGATGATTCAGACGAGATTGATCCACAAATGATTGGATCATTGATGTATTTGTTTAACACCAGACCTAATTCATGCTATGTAGTGAATTTTCTTATTCAATCCATGAGTCAACCGAGACAGACTCACTAGATAGCAGTAAAGCATGTATTGAGATATATTTACGAGGCACAATTGTATATGGCCTAAGATATGCCTCCAGTGTGAACTTGAGTTTGCAGGATATGTCAATACAGATTGAGCAGAGAGTATAGTAGACCGGAAGAGCATATCCGGTTGTTGTCTTACCATGAATTTTGCCATGATTTCATGATGTAGTAGGAAACAAAACTCTGTGGCCTTGAGTACCATAGAAGAATAGTATATAGCATCGAGTGTGCGAAGCCATATGTCTTCACAAGCTTCTAGCAGATTTACTTGATCATGAGATGGATCTTAAGATGATAACCAAGAGTAGTGTGTAAAGATCTTTGAGAACCCAATGTTTCTTGATGGATCAAAACACGTTGAGCTGAAATATAATTATATCAGAGATATGATGCAGAGGAAAATAGTAAACATGCAGTACCTTCCTACACATGAGAAAATTGCTGACATCTTCACCAAATTAGCTTGGTGAAGATTACTTCCCTAGATGAGAGGGAATGTTTGGGAGTGTTGATGACTACAACCAAGAAAAATTTCAAATTACATCCATGTGAGACTTGGCATGATGCAGAATGCCTCCCTAGCCGAGAGGGAGTGTTGATGTTTGCAGCTACATGAGACATTCTCCATATGACAAACCTGAGAGAAAGCCCCTGAGAGGGGTGTGTGGTTCCTATCTGAGAAAGATATGGAACGTAGATATGGCCTCCTCCTTACAGAGAGTTGAGAATAACTCCATATGTTTCTCCTGTGTAACGTAATGGGAAAGGAGATCTACAAAGTTGGACATGCCTGTGGTTGAGCATAAGGTGAACGTGTGAAATCCCAAAGTGTTGGGTGCATCATCTTGAGAAAATAAATGAAGATGATGTATTAGCATCCTCTAAGAAGAAGAGTCGATGAGAAACTCCAGATGATTCCCATGTGTAATGCAGTGGGAAAGAAGATCTGTTGAGTGGACATGCCTGTGGATGAGCACAGGTGAACGTGATCCTAGTGGCTAAGCACTAGTGAGAAGTGGTTCTTCTGTGTAATGCAGTGAGACAGAGATATGGACATCCCTATGGATGTGCCCCTAGTGGATGAGCACTAGTGGGTGTATAAGATCCCTTGCTATATTGTTCAAGAGTCAGACCTGCCTGTAACCCTAATTGTAATGTAAAGGGTATTGGTCGGCCCCACCTTAATGTGATTAATAATTAATGTAAAAGATAATTAATCTAGTTAATATTAATTATATTGCGAGTTAGTGAGGTCATCCCTATTATGCCAATAGACACTTTTTTTGATAGGTTCAGTCTAGTATAAGTAAAGGTAAATTCCCCATTGAGGAATCATATCTTTTGTGTGAGTTTGGAAATTTAAGAAAGTACACCTTCTTGGGAAAAGTGAGCACCTCTCTTGGGTGCTAGTATTCTAGGGTTTGAACACCCTCTTGTGTGCTAGGTTTTCTTGGTGGTGAAGTTATTTCTCTTGAAGAATATAGCAAAGGATTTGACTGGGTTTTCTTCCCTTGTTTAGAAGGGTTTCCCAGAATTCTTCTTGTGTTGTTGTGCATGGTGTTTCTTCTTGTGATCTTGGTTGTTGAAAAATTATTGGTTATGGTTAATATAAATGCTAAAAATGAATGAACTTCATGCTTAACCTTGTCTATTGAAAAATCAACACCTTTGAATAAGCCAAACGCCCCTATACCTCTCCTAGCAAGATAGATATTTTGTGGAACCTTTTATTTATTCAGTGATCCTCCCACCATGCCTGGACCAAGTGTTTCATTCAGTGTGGCTCAACCTATGATCCCATCCTCAATTTGTCCTAGGGAAAATTCTCGTGGGGGTATCTTGATGATGTCCACATTACCACTCCTTAGCTCCATTGGAACTACACCTTCCATACAATTTTCTACTAGTCCCTCGATTTGGGGGACACTGAATGTGTCATCCTTTCCTTTTGTTAGTATACCTAGCATACCTATCCACATCCCTTCTACATAATTTCCCACTTCTGAATTATTTTCTAGTGGGGGGTCGAGCTTTGGTTTCAACATGGGAAGTGGAGCTCCTTCCACCTCTATCAATCCTATGAGCATCCCGACATCATCATGTGTGGGTGTACCTTTTGGATGGAATATGTCTAGTGGTTTATGGGTTATCCCTAGTCATGATAGGGGTAGCAATACTTACAATTTTTTTAACTTTCCATGGGGTAGCACACCTTTCCCCAGGGGAAAATCCCTTGGGGGAAAATGGGGTTTTCCTTTTGTTTCCAAATTTAGTAGTGAGGTTTTCATCCTTGGGAATAACATTGGGAATATCTTTCCTGGAGGGTCCACATTTAATCTTGGAGGAAACCCCTTTGGGATAATTTTTAGTTCTGGGAGTAGTCATGCTCCTGGAAGTGCCACCATCCTTGAGAGCACTCAATATCTAGAAAACCCTAAACCTTCCAATAGTATAAATATATGGGGACTACAAGGTCCATCTGGGACAACAGAGACTTCACCTCACTCCAAATTTTAATTTACACCATTTCCTTTCCTTGCAACTCTAGAGTTACTGGATTTGTCACAACTAACAAATGACCCAACATGGCCAACAATGCCTTCCAAGTTGCCATCCAATATTCTGAAATTCGATGGAAAGCCAGGAGATGCCCCTCCACATGCATCATGAAATACCACTTATGGTTTTCATCCAACTCATTGATGGATGATAGTGTGAGGTTTCATATTTTCCATAGATCTCGGACTGGATTTGTCACTAAATGGTATATTTGATTAAAACGTAGTTCCTTTAAAAGATTCAATGACATGGCAATGACATTCCTAACACATTACCAATTTCCCATTTAGTATGAGATAAAAACTGAGATATTGACTCCACTTCGCCAAGATAATGCCACACATATTACATATCATAAACATGAGTGGCGATTGTTGATGATTGAAGCTATGTGATACATTGTCCACCTTACAAACCTATGAGATGTGGATCATTGTAGCCATGTAATATATTCGTCAGTTACAAACCTGAGAGAAATCCCCTGAAGAGGATGTGTGGTTCCTATATGAGATAGAGCTGGAATGTAGAGATGAACTCCTCCATTCATAGAGTTGAGAAGAACTCCAGATTATTATCTCGTGGGAAAGGTGATATGCTGAGTTAGACGCACCTATGGATGAGCACAAGGTGAACATGTGAAATCCCAAAGTGTTGGGTGCATCGTCATGAAAACAGAAATGAAGATGATGTGTTAGCCTCCTCTAAGCAGCAGAGTTGATGAGAAACTCAAGATGACTCTCCTGTGTGATGCAGTGGGAAAGAAGATCTATTGAGTGGACGTGCCCGTGGACAAGCACATGTGAATGTGTGAAGAATTTGTTATTCTGTGTAATGCAGTGAGCCAGAGATAAGGACATACCTATGGATGTACCCCTAGTTGAATAGAACTAGTGGGTGTATCACATCCCTTGCTATATTGTTCAAGAGTCAGACCTGCATGTAACCCTAATTGTAATGTAAAGGGTATAGGTCAGCCCCACCTTAATGTGGCTGGTAATTAATGTAAAATATAGTTAATGGTTAATATTAATTATATTATAAGCTAGTGAGGTCGGTCATTTTGTGCCAATAGACACTTCTGTTGACAAGTTCATTTTAGTATAAGTAATGGTAAATTCCACAGTGAGGAAAGACATCTTTCATGTCAGTTTGGAAATTTTAGAAAGTACACCTTCTTGGGAAAAGTGCACACCTCTCTTGGGTGTTAGTCTTATAGTGTTTGAGCACCCTCTTGTGTGCTAGGTTTTATTTATGGTCAAGGTATTTCTCTTGAAGAATATAGCAAAGGATTTGGCTGACTTTTCTTCCCTTGTTGAGAAGGGTTTCCGAGGATACTTCTTGTGTTCTTGTGCATGGTGCTTCTTCTTGTGATCTTGGTTGCTGCAACATTAATGGTTATGGTTAAATGCTAAAAATGGAATTAAATTCATGCTTAACCTTGATTATTGAAAAATCAACATGGTATCAGAGCATAGGTCTTGAAGAACCCATTGCACAAACAACTTTCATCCATCCTCTCTTTCTTCTGCAGAAACTGTACGACCCTCCTAGGGTTCCCAGAAAATCCGTACGACCTGCTCTTCTAGAGGTTTTCAACACTTGGCAGTTGGGGATAAAAATGGCATAGGAGTGTAAATCCTCCTTCAGCACACCTCCAATAATCTTCAGATAAAAATTCTGATCATTTTGAACTTTTGGCCCTAGGGTTTCTAGGGTTTCGCTAATTTCTACAGATATTTCAGTGTTGGGGTTTTTGTAAATCATTGAAGGAGATATTCAACTCAAAAGTGTTATACTATATTTCAAAGGCTTATTGTTGGCATTCATAAGTCCAATAAAACCTAAAAGTGCTATCCTAGCCTAGCAGTTAGGTTTTCTAGCCCAGTTGACAAAGGGTTGTGAAGAATCTAAAATTATGATGAACAAAACTATGATGGAAGATAAGCTTCATGGATCAAGAAAATTCAAGTTCCTGAAAGAAAAATACTTCAAAGGAAGACTTATTGTGGGTGATACAAAAAGGTTTCATTGTGACATACCTCCTTCATGAATATGTCATAGGACAGAGATCATCCATGTGCCATTGGAAAAATCCTATCAGAACCCTCATGTATGCACTTGTATATATATTATTTGTATCATTTTCATGAGGGTAATTATAGGACGAAGGAAACATTTTTTGAAGTCATGGATCTAGAGGGATCTCAGTGCATTAAGAGGAACAACACACTCAAAGTGAATACTCCAGGTTTGATTGTTGAAATTTTGATTCCTCTAACCCCTATTTCTAAAGTTTGCTACATTACAAGTAGGTGTTGTAGCTGTGACAACAATCCTTAAATTATTTTAATTCTAGAGATGCACTCATTATTCTCCTTTAGGAGATATTATTGTCTTGGTTCCTCTTGTTTTCTTATTCCAGATAGGTTAACAAACAAAGGAAGATGTTTATCCTTTAGAGGAATCCACTTGACTCAGAGGGAGTCAAAACTATTTGAGAAAGAAGAAGACTAGAACCATCATTAGGGAAACCAATGCAATAATACATGATAAAAATCCTTCTATGATTCTATGGGAAGAAGCATGCATGACACAATATATGTTCAGAACAAGAGTCTTCACTAGACTTTGAAAAACATAACTCCCGAAGAAGCCTACACCAGAGTGAAGCCTGAGATTGAACACTTTAGGATATTTGGGTGCCCAATGTATTTTCATATACCCAAAGAGAAGAAGTCCAATATAGATCCTTTAGAAAGAAAAGGTACAGTGAATCGCCAAAGACATTCTAGATCAACATCCCTGGTCAGAGACAGATTGAGACAAGAAGATACATTGCCCTTGAAGAAGAGATAGTCTTTCAAATATCCAAAGAATCTTAGATGGATATTGACAGTAAGACAATACCTTCTCCCCCTTCAGCATTTCAGAGGGAGACATACATTATTCCAGTTGATCTAGTTGCTCTAGTTTATATGTTCAGAGATATTGTAGTAGGGATGTTGGCACAGGGGTAGACCCAGGGTTCAACTCAAACAATGCACCAACAAACCCTAACTACTGGACCTTTCGGAAACACCTGTGAAGAAGATGAAGTCTCACCCAAAGTAGCAATAGGGGGGTTGCAGGACACAAGTATCTACAACTAGAGGAAATGCAAAATGATTCTAGAACAACAACGCAATATAACCTAGAGATTCTTTAATAGTCTTACACTTAGCTTCACGAAATTAGCTTATACCTCCTATCTTTAATAAGGAAACAACAATGAAATAACAGTATAAATGATATCAAATAACACAACATCAACCATAAAGAACAACAATATTTATGTGGTTCACCCTCTCCCTAGGGCTACATCCACGAAACAATGTTTCTTGATATAATAGATGAAAAAATATAGTTATATCTGTGCACTTGGTTGCATATCCCTCTCTCTCTTCCTCTTTATCTCCCCTCCCTGTGTACCCAACTGCAGGGTCGATCTTCGCACCCAGCTAAAGTTCCAGAATACAGAATGCTCCTACAACAAAACACTTCTATTTCTCACTATTGCTATCACCAACAACAACGACAACCAACCCTCTCAACTCTTCTAGAACTTTATTTATACATTTCACGACTCTTAGACAACCTTAGACTGAAGCCTAGGTTTCAAAACCCTAGGTGCCAAAACCCTAGATGCCAAAACCATAGGTCCACATAACCCTCATTTTAAGGGCTTCACCAACATGTTCTTCCTTCGTCTCCGTGAGGTTCTCCAAAGCTCCCATTAGTATCTTCTTCCTCTTTTTTAGTTGTCCATTATATATCTTATTTGATGCTTTGTCTTCCTTGATCTTCTCTTTCAACGACTTGCTTTTCTTTACCTCATTTCTTCTTTTCTTCTTCTTTACCCACTTCGACCGTTCCTCGGTTTGTGTGCCTTCCGCACACTTCGTACTTTGTATTTCTTCCTTAATATTTGATTTCTTCCTTAATGCATGACCAAGGGCCATCATGCCCCCAACACTCACATGTGACTCGTCCTGAGTCACAACAATATTGATCTTTCTATGTTACTTCGATTGCAGACTACGCGGAGCAGCCTGTGCTTTCTGCTCTGTTCCTCCCTATCATGTGTAGACTATATTTTCTGTGTCTAGTACCCAATTTCAACTGAACTTGGTACCTATACCCTTATTCCTTTATTTTTACTGAGAGTTGTGAGGCATCTGATTGTCACAATATAGCTTCAATCGACTCCCATTCAGTAAACCATCCTTCCATTCTCCATTAAGAGTCTTCAACTGCGTAGCTCCTCCTTCTGTAACATAGGAAACTTCGAATGGTCTGAGCCAATGTGTCCTAAACTTCCCTGGATGCTTCATGAACTTGATGTCATAGAAAAGCACCAAATATCCTTGCTTAAATGCTTTCTTCTTGATATGTCTGTCATGGTAAGTCTTTTCTCATTCTTTTTGTACATGCTGATGAAATCCTGCAATAAACCTATATTCCTCTAATTCTACCAATTGCACGAGCCTGTCTTGAACAACGTCGGTGTCATCCATACCTGTAAATGTTGCAATTATTAAACTAGGAACCGAATATTCCATAGGTACTACTGCTTCCTGGCCATAAACTAGCTTAAAGGGAGTCTGCATTATTAACTTTTTGCAAGTAGTTCGATAAGCCCATAACACTGCTGGAATTCTTAAATCCCAATCATCTCCGTTAACACTGCAAATATTAGTTAGCATTGTCTCCAAAATCTTATTGAAAGATTTGATTGTACCATTCACCTGTGGGTGATATGGTGTGATTTTCTAATGGTGAACTTCGAACTCCTGAGTGAAGGCTTCAATATTTTTGTTAATGAAATGTGTGCCTTGATCACTCATAAGGATCTTCGGGCATCCAAATATGGTTATGATATCATCAAATATGAATCACGTAGCTGTAGTTTCACTACAGTACTTAACTTCTCTTACTTCTTCCCATCTGGTAAAATACTTTGTAGTAGTGATGATGTATCGAGCTCCTGTGCGCTTTCCTGGTGGGTTGATAGGTCCCACAAAATCAATAGGCCATTTCGCAAATGACTATAAAGTTAACTGAGGTGCTAAAGGCATTTCATATCTTCTATAAGGCTTCCCTATCCTTTGTCATACATTGCAGGCTCTGTAGTATTCCTTAGCATCC
The DNA here is from genome assembly GCA_010110895.2 of Picea sitchensis. NCBI lineage: Eukaryota > Viridiplantae > Streptophyta > Pinopsida > Pinales > Pinaceae > Picea > Picea sitchensis. Next base: position 72,658 of record SNQJ01S0017065.1, on the reverse strand, counting down.
TTATGTAAAGTGGGCCACTAGAGGCCAGCTCTGAGAACCTTCTGCATTGTTTCTTTCCCTGAATAATGTCCTCCTGCTATGCCTTCATGTGATTCTAAAAGAATCAATGGTATTTCTACCTCCATAATTCATCTCCTCAAGATCTCATCTAGTCACATCTTATATAATTGTCCAGCTATAAGTTCAAAATTTGCAGCACAGACGACCAACTGTTTCTTCTGAATGACTGTATACTTGCGAGGTTTCATTCCTATGGACAGGAACTGGACTATCTCGGTGAAGTGATCATCGACTTTCTTCATGGCCAACAACTGTGCATATGGTAGTGTATCATCCAAACTAGTAGGTTCCTCTCCATGTTCTAACCTGGATAAGTGTCCAGGTCCCTTATTCATTCTCCCTAGCTTGACCACAATATCAAAATCATATTCCTAGAATAATAATAGCCATATGCATATTCTTCCCCCCAATACTGGCTTGTTGACTAAGTACTTCAATGTAGAATGATCAGTAAACATCTTAAAATATCCTCCTAATAAGTAGTGTCTAAAATTCTGCAGTGCGTATACCATAGCTAAGCCTTCTCTTTTAGTGGTAGTATAATTTTTTTCATATGTAGAAATCTTCCTGCTAGCAAAGGTTATAGGGTGGTCAATATCTCCTATACCTGGCTGTGCTAAGACTTCCCCTAATGCAATGGATGAAGCATCGACATGAACATGGAATTCCTTACTCCAATATGGGAAAACCAAAATAGGCGTAGTGACCATTTTCTACTTTAGTGTGTCGAATCTCTGTTGGCATTCCTTTATGCATTGAAACTTACTATCCTTCTTTAATAGATTCTCCATAGGTGTTGTTATCTGTGCATATCCCTTAATAAACTTTCTGTAGTATTCAGTGTGTCCCAATGTGGTGCGCAACTGTTTAACTGAAGTAGGAGGAGGTAGATCAACAATGATAGCGATCTTGGAAGGATCTACTAGCAACCCCTGCTTACACACAATGTGTCCTAAAAACACTCCAAAAGGCGAGAAGAAAATACACTTCTTCATGTTCAGGGAAATATGACATTTCTTGCATTTATCTAACATTAATCTCAAACATTCAATATGATCTTTCAGTTGGCTAAAAATGGTCCAATCATCAAAGTATGCCTCCAAAAACTTGTGTAGAAACTCCTTAAATGCTTCGACCACTACCCTGGAAAATATGGTTGGTGTGTTCTTCAAACTAAAAGGCATCACATTGTACTGAAAAGAGCCCCATTCTGTTGCAAATGTGGTCTTATGTATGTCTTCCTTAGCAATTATGATCTGGTGATAACCTGAAAATCCATATGTGAATGAATAGGCTTCATGTCCTCCTACATTATCTAGGACCTCATCAATAAAAGGTGTAGGAAATGGATCATGTAAACATGCATCATTCAATTTCCTTAGATCTACAAAGAAAATTATTTCTCCTGACTTCTTATCTTGGACCACCAGGTGCTAATCCATTCAGATTCTTCAACTGGTTCTATGATTCCTGCTTCCAACATTCTATCTAATTCAATCTTAACTTTATGCTTGTACTTGAGATTCAATCTGTAAGGTCTCTGCTTGATAGGCCTTGCATCTAGTTTCAAAGGAATCCTCATTTCTCCCATGGGTCCTTTGATACCCTTCATTTCTATGAACTTGGTTGGAAACAAGTCATGATACTCATGCAATAGTTCTGTAATCTTACTAATAGTAGCATCATCCCAGTAGTCTCCAACATTTTCCAGCTTAGGTTCTTGCTCTGTTCCAATATTAACCTTCTTAATTTTAATAAGTTGTCCAACAAAAGGTAATTCAATCCCTGACCCTTATATGTCTCTCTGTCCTTCAGTTTCTGCAATGTTTACATCCATAGGGTCATCATCCTCATCAACACTAATATTATAACAACCTTCTAACTGTTGAAGAGGCGTATTCCATTCATCTTCTTCTTGGTCAAGAGGAGGATTAGGTGCCTCCTCAAAGACCTTTTGTCTTACAATTTGTAAAACCCAATCTATTGTGGGGTATTGAATTTCAAATAGGAACGTAGCTATAAGTTTCTGGGTCATACCATACCAATCTATAGTGACTAAGAACAGTTCTGATTGAAGATAACAATTGATAGGCATAGTATCTAAGGTTTTAATGAACTTATGTACCCACTTTTCTTTAGGAATGCTACTCCAGGATTCCTCACAAATTCCCACATGGTTCTTAGGACAACTCTGACCTGTGTATCGAACTTCACAACCTTCATCTTGATCTGAAAAGCGCATTGTCATCAAGGTGCGACATTGTACCCATTCCACGATGTTCTTCTTGTGTGTTTCCCACCATCTATCTGTTGTTGCTTTCAAGGCTTCATCTAGTGCTAAAAACCTTTGTTGTACTGGTACAATTCCTTCAAATTCACATAGAAATGTCTCTAACTTATTCAAGCCATCAAATGTAGGAAGATTACTTACTTCTATGCCAATCCAGTGAACTGCCTTGGTCAATCTAGCACACCTTCGCGTAGAGACTTACATTCTGTTCTACCAATTTTCCAATGCTTCTTCTGAATCTGATGAGCATGCAATTTCACTTCACCAACTCAGATTTCCATCTAATTTAGGATTAATGTAATCCTATTGTCCTGCTGTCAGTTTATAAATGTTCTCTAGCTCATAGTCACAGTATTATTCTCTTATAGGTTTTGTGTATCTGCGGCCTTCATCGGGATCAAGAGGTGCAATGACCCTAAGGCTATCACCTTCAAATGTCATTCTTCTCTTTTTTAGGTCAACAATAGTCAAATTGTTGAAAGCCCAATCAATTCCTAACAATGGAAGGTAGGGGCAATTATCATCAACAATCTCACTCACTTCGAAGTCTGCAAATTTCCTCACTTCATCGATGTCCACAGGGGCATGCTCTAGTCTTACAAAGGGGATCACCACCTGTTGATTAACCATCCTGAGCCTAATAGGAGAGTAAATCAACTTAGGTTTTCCCATCAATTCCCAAGTCTGCTTCGTCATAACATTTACTTCTGATCCCAATTCGAGGACCACATAGTCTATGTCGTAGTCTCTAATCTGAGCACTAAGGTGTAGCTCCTTACTTGTCCTCCTTTTTCTAGATACTTGATTCACAAATCTACTCAGCAGAGGATCTATTCTCCCAATTTCATACTGTATTATCAGGTCTTATAGTTCCTGCACAACTCTTTCATCTTTAATCAAATTGATACAGGTATACAAGAAGTCCATAAGCTTGCTTACCTCTTTTCCTTGTCTAGCTAGGGCAGACTGATCAAATGCTGGAGGCATTTCACATTCCCTTACTTCTGGTTGTGCCATAGATGAAGAAGCATGTTCACCTACAAATTCTCTTCTTGCTTCTTCAAAAATATTCTTTTATTTCCTTGGATCAAACAATGGTTTCTTCTCTGAAGCTCTTTTGATCCCTGATCCATCTGTGGTCTTTCCTGGAGTGACCCTGTCTTCTCCTGTGACAACGCCTCCTCTAGTGATGAAAACGACTCTGGGATCCTCACCGCGAGGTTCAACTGATATTAGTTGGACTTGTTGGTTTCCACCTAGTCTTTCCTGAAGTTTAGCTAATAATACTAGACAGTCTTCAATGACATGGTCAAATGAATTACAATAGATGTGAGTAGTACAAGGGTTCTCAAAATCCATTGCCAAATGACCTGGCCAAGTGCAGTTATAGCAAATGATATGACCTCAACCTCGACCCATTCCTCCTCCTCATCCTCTTCCTCTAAATCCACCACGAGGGTTGACGTTTCCTCTTCCTAGGGAATTGAATTGCACAATGTTTCCTTCTGACTATAATTCTCCTTGAATTCTATATGCATCCCTTGACCTTTCATGCATGAGGTCATAAGCCCTACAATCCTCCTCATCATGCCCCACATATTTACAGAATGTGCAGTAAAGATTGGTGGGTGTCTGGACATATTTCTTCATATAATAACATTCACCAGGGCGATGTCTATTTATACATACCTCACACCATGGTAAAGTAGCCTGCTTCAAAGGGTTAGGCACTCTAGAGGCCAAGTATTCATTAAATAAAGGACAATTCTCTTTTTCATGACCCTCTACTTTACATCCGATACACCATATATCTTCTCTTTTCCTTTGTCCTTCTCCATGTCTTCAACCTGTAAATATAAGCTAGTTAATTGATTTAAAATATGGCTCATACCTGGACTGTATTCTCCTACAGGGATTGCTTCTAGTTTCATGGAAATCTCCATAGATTTAGTCTGTGAAGCGACCTTCTGTTGCATTAGAGGAAATCTAATGTGTTGTAGGAGGGAAACGATGAACCATTCCTTATGTTGTTCGTCTGGAATATGAAAACTTAAATGGCCTGTCAAGGTCTTAAACCTCTGATCAAACTCCCAAACAGGTTTAGTCACCTTCTGCTTGATTTCCTTCAACTCTGTAATTCACTGCGACTCCGACTTAGGCTTCTTGAACTCTGCACTCAACGCATTATTAATTTCACTCAGTGGTTTAGGCTGTACAGATCCTATAAAAAACTTCATATACCAACTCAGTGTGCAATCCCTCAAGGTAGTACTAAACTGATCTCTCTTAACATCTTCATCGGTGACTTGCTTAATGCTCCATACAACTTTGCAAAAGAACCAGTGTTGTTCAAGATCCTCAGATCCATCTCCTCTAAAAATAGGTAGCCTCATTTCATCTTCCATGTATCTTCCTAGGTTTCTTGACTGAGTATGTACTAAACTTCTTGTAATAGTACTCTGAGTGCTCTAATTACTCTGGTTACTCTATATACTTAATGCTGCTAAAACAACAGGAGGAGTAATAATACTTACTTCAATAGTAGGCGCAGTCCCTAAAGTTTTTGGTTCTCCTCGACGAAGTTTTTCAGTCTCTACTTCCTCTGCCCTTGCAGACTCTAAATACTCTTCATATGATAGTTATTCTTCTTCTCCATTGTAGAATCCCTCATCTCTGTAACTCTTCTTAAACAGGTTCGCAAGAGGAACCTCTCTGAATGATCTCCAACTGCGCATGTGTCCAGCCTCTATGTCACTGTTGCTATCTAAATTCTTGAACATTAGCTTTAAACTCCAACTGATTATTGTATCTTCAAGATATTCTTCTCATGCAATAGCATCTTGATCTTTAACTTCAAGAAGTGTAGAAACTTCCCTATAGGTCCCTTGAAGAAATACCTCTCTGCTTGACTATATGATTCCACTCTATCAATAGAAAACTCAGTAATGTACCCTCCAATAGTGATATCAAACCAAAGATCTATTGCTCTAGATACATCATTATGGACTCTCTTGACTTTCTTAATCAACGTCGTTGTCCAAACCACAAGTGGTCTAGATCTGATTTCAAATTGAGTGTTTGCTAGTCTGGCTAACCACTCGTATAACTCCTTATGAACTCCTGTAAAGAAAATTCCATGCACATCAGTAAATATGTACCTCCCCAACCAGTCTTCTATACTAATGATAGGGTTCTTGTTCTGAGCTACAACGAAGTCCCTTTCTTGTTCTTCTATCTAGTTCTAAATTTATGTCACCTTGACATAAATTTATGTTTTGAGCTACCACCTTGAAATTCCCTCAAGAAGATCCTGGTCACGACAACGAAACCATTTGTTCGCATAGGGAAAGACCCAAGTTTCAACTCAAACAACACACCAACAAACCCTAACTATTGGTCCTTTCGGCAACACCTGCAAAGCAGATGAAGTCTCACCCGAAGTGGAAATAGGGGGGTTGCAGGACACGGGTGTCTACAACCAAAGGAAATGAAAAATGATTCTAGAACAATAGTGCAATGTAACCTAGAGATTATTTAACGATCTTACACTTAGCTTCGCGAAGTTATCTTATACCTTTTATATTTGATAAGGAAACAAAAATGCAATAACAGTATAACAGATAGCAAATAACACAACATCAACCATAAAGAACAACAAGATTTACATGGTTCACCCTCTCCCTAAGGCTACATCCACAAAACTGTGTTTCTTGATATAATAGATGAAAACATACAGTTCTATATGTGCACTTTAGCTTCATATCCTTCACACCTAGCTGCAGGGTCGATCTTTGCACCTAGCTGAAGATCTAGAATACATAATTCTCTTGCAACAAAACACTTATATTTCTCACTATTTCTATCACCAACAACAACGAAAACCAACCCTCTCAACTCTTCTAGACCTTTATTTATACATTTCATGACTCTTAGACGGCATTAGACCGAAGCCTAGGTTTCAAGACCCTAGTTCCAAAACCCTAGGTGCCAAAACCCTAGATGCCAAAACCCTAGGTCCACATAACCCACATTTTAAGGGCTTCGCCAACCTGTTCTTCCTTCTTCTCCGTGAGGTGATCCAAAGCACCCATTAGTGTCTTCTTCCACTTGTTGAGTTGTCCACGATTTATCTTCTTTCATGCTTTGTCTTCCTTTATCTTCTCTTTCAACGACTTAATTTTCTTTACCTTGTTTCTTCTTTTCTGCTTCTTTACCCACTTCGACCCTTCCTCGGTTTGTGTGCCTTCCACACACTTCGTACTTTGTCTTTCTTCCTTAATATTCACTTTCTTGATTAATACATGACAAAGGGCCAACAAGGGAATAAAAGGCCTACCTAGACTCACTCTACAAGAGGCAAAGAAACATACAAGCCTCTCAAGGCACATCCAGAGAAAGCAAAAGATATTTTTGAGCTATCCTTCAGTGATGAGCCATTTCATTGATGTTGAGCCTCCTTGTCTTAGAGAAGAAACAAGAGAGCATGTATGGAAATATGCCATAACATAAGAATACCAGTATATCTTAAATATGATGCATAAGATATTATTCAGGGACCAAAAGGGAAGTCTGTGGTAACTTCCAAGTGGATGTATAAGATCAAGCATGCAACGGATGGAAGTGTCGAGAAATACAAAATGAGATCTATAGCCATATGTTTCTCACAAACAAAGGGAGTTGTCTATAATGAGACACTTGATCCAGTAAACCCGATACACTTCCATACGTACTACCACCCATGATTTGGAAACTATATCATATAGATATATTCTTGATGAGTTTGGATTTCAGCAAGAGTGTTGTTGATCCAAACCTATATCATTACAGTGTTGGTGACGAGAGCCTGATTTTGATGACTTATTCAGAAATCCTTGTTGTTGGATACAACTAATCCTTGACTTATGAATTTTAGATGAAAAATCTGAGTATGATGCACTACTTCTTAGGACAAGAAGTATGATAGAGGACTGATGAGATTTTCTTGAGTCAAGGAAAATATACAGTGAAAATATTAAAGAAGTTTAGTATGACAAAATGAAAAATCCACCGTGATGGATTTAAAGAAGAATATTGATGATGATTCAGACGAGACTGATCCACAACTGATTGGATCACTGATGTATCTGGTTAACAACAGACTTGATTCATGCCATGCAGTGAATGTGCTTACTCATTTCATGAGTCAACCGAGACAAACTCACTAAGACAACAACAAAAAAATGTATTGAGATATATATGAGGCAGAGTTGGATATGGCCTGATATATGCCTCTAGTGTGAACTTAAGTTGTAGGACATGCTGATTCAGATTTAGCAGAAAGTACAGTGGACCGAAAGAGGTCATTTGTTTGATGTTCCACCATGAAGTTTACCATGGTTTCCTGATGCAGCAGGAAAAAAAACTCTATGGACTTGAGTACCACAGAGGCAGAGTATATAGCATCGAGTGTGCGAAGCAATGTGGCTTCACAAGATTTTGACAGATTTACTTGACCATGGGATGGATCCTATGACGATAACCAAGAGCCGTGTGTAAATCTCCTTGAGAACCCATTTTTTCCTGATGGATCGAAACACGATGAGATGAAATATCCTTATATTAGAGATATGATGCAAAGGAAAATCGTACACATGTAGTACCTTCCTACACATGAGAAGATTGCAGACATATTCACCAAACTAACTTGGTGAAGAATGCCTCCCTAGTTGAGAGGGAGTATTGATGACTCCAGCCAAGACAAAATTTAGAGTACATCCATGTGAGATTTGGAATGATGAAGAATGCCTCCCTAGCTGAGAGGGAGTGTTGATAATTGCAACTATGTGAGACATTCTCCACCTTACAAACCTGTGAGATGTGGATCATTTCATCCATGTGGGATATTCTCCATCTTACAAACCTAAGAGAAAGCCCCTGAAGAGGGTGTGTGGTTCCTATATAAGACAGAGCTGGAACGTAGAGATGACCTCCTCCATTTAGATATTTGAGAAGAACTCCAGATGATTATCCTGTGGGAAAGGCGATCTGTTGAGTTGGACATTCCTGTGGATGAGCATAAGGTGAATGTGTGAAATCCCAAAGTTCTGGGTGCATCTTCATGAGAAAATAAATGAATATGATGTATTAGCCTCCTCTGAGCAACATAGTTGAAGAGAAAATCGAAATGACTCTCCTGTGTGATGCATTGGGAAATATTTTTTGTTGAATGGGCGTGTCTGTGGATGAGCACAGGTGAACGTGTGAAGAACTGGTTCTTCTTTGTAATTCAGTGAGCGAGAGATATGGACATCCCCATGGATGTGCCCCTAGTGGATTAACACTAGTGGGTGTATCAGATCCCTTGTTATATTTTTCAAGAGTTAGACCTGCCTGTAACCCTAATTGTAATGTAAAGGGTACAGGTTGGCCCCAACTTAATGTGACTGGTAATTAATGTAAACGATAATTAATCTGGTTAATATTAATTATATTATAAACTAGTGAGGTAGCCCTGTTGTGCCAATAGACACTTTTGTTGACAGGTTCAGGTTAGTATAAGTAAAGGTAAATTCCCCATTGAGGAAAGACATCTTTCATGTGAGTTTGGAAATTACAACAAGTACACCTTCTTGGGAAAAGTGTGCACCTCTCTTGGGTGCTAGTCTTATATGGTTTGAGCACCCTCTTGTGTGCTAGGTTTTCTTGGTCTTGAAGGTATTTCTCTTGAAGAATATAGCAACGGATTTGGCTGGGTTTTCTTCCCTTGTTGAGAAGGGTTTCCCAGGATACTTCTTGTGATCTTGTGCATGGTGCTTCTTCTTGTGATATTTGTTGCTGCAACATTAATGGTTATGGTTAAATGCTAAAAATGGAATGAACTTCATGCTTAACCTTTCTTGTTGAAAAATCAACAGCGATGAAGACGTAGGATGTTTAAAACTCATATTCTAGACAAACACGTTATGGAGTGGTTCACAAAGTTCTTCCTACCACCTATTTCCATATATGTAGCTATGGTCTGGGTGGCCATCAAGGATCATACAATTTTGCGTGACCAACATTTTGAATTGATCTATTCTCAGTCAGGTACACTTTATGACATTATCCCAAATTCTCCTACGCCATCGACAGATCCAAGGAAGCCAAACCCAGTACCCCATGCCGATGGTGTGATTGGTTCTGTTTCACATGCCTCTTTTAACCAGTTAGATGATCATATGGGTCAAATTTCTATTAATTCACCCCTGTCATATTTTGGTACTAGTGCTCAAACTTTTTTGGTCCCTACTCAGGCCTCTGAGGTCAATTTGGCGCAGTCCATGCTACTGAAGAATCCTCAACAACTTGGAGGAAAGAAAAAGAGGATCAAGAAAAATAATTCCAAAAATGAGAAAGGGAATGACTCTACCCAAAACACCTAGGAGGGAGGCACTAAGGAAAATAGGAATATTCGATTCCCCTGCACAATTTGTGGGGAAGACCATCCCCCTCATCAATTCCCTAGGAAGGATGAAGTCCATAACATTTTGGCACAACAAAAGGCCCCCCAACAACCTGTTGTCTTCAACCATCCTTTCCCCCCTCAACTTCAAAATATGGTTGACACAAATCATTCCCCTCCACAACGGGGCATGGCAGGTACCCCTCATCACGAGGGGATTTCCTTGAATGCTTCCATTTTCATGTGTGACCAAATGCTCAATTTGAAAACATGAGCCAAGAATTATGACATTACCAAGACTTCTCATGCTACACCAGAAGAAACATCTCCTTCCCATCCTAGTGGCCCTATTCATATTGAGAAGCCATTTTTTGATGCACTGCTTCACCCAATTAAGGTAATTCTTCGATGTACGATGCATAATCCCAACACATGGGCTGCCCAAAACTACAAAATTGTGGAGTACTTGGCTTGGGCACCATGTGCCATGTCTGCACTTGAAGTCATCCAAAGTTGACCCACATAGTGGATATCATTGTTGTCAACCATAGATGGGGTTTTTTGATTAATTGGGTTGGTTTTCATTGATGTCAACCCTTGAAGAAAGTCTGGTAGCAAATTTCGGTAGCACAAAGATTTGGGTAATGGACCCAAGTTTGTTTGATGTATAATGGTATGATTTTTAATATATTTTAAGGTAAGACTATTTTGGATGGATAGTGCATGTCATTCCATTTCCGGTGGTATGTGGAACGTCACATAACTCCTCACGGTTAGAGAGTTATGGCCAT
>SNQJ01S0017065.1:36519-62047 GCA_010110895.2 Picea sitchensis | reverse complement strand
ATAGCAAGGGATCTTATACACCCACTAGTGCTCATCCACTAGGGGCACATCCATAGGGATGTCCATATCTCTGTCTCACTGCATTACACAGAAGAACCACTTCTCACTAGTGCTTAGCCACTAGGATCACGTTCACCTGTGCTCATCCACAGGCATGTCCACTCAACAGATCTTCTTTCCCACTGCATTACACATGGGAATCATCTGGAGTTTCTCATCGACTCTTCTTCTTAGAGGATGCTAATACATCATCTTCATTTATTTTCTCAAGATGATGCACCCAACACTTTGGGATTTCACACGTTCACCTTATGCTCAACCACAGGCATGTCCAACTTTGTAGATCTCCTTTCCCATTACGTTACACAGGAGAAACATATGGAGTTATTCTCAACTCTCTGTAAGGAGGAGGCCATATCTACGTTCCATATCTTTCTCAGATAGGAACCACACACCCCTCTCAGGGGCTTTCTCTCAGGTTTGTCATATGGAGAATGTCTCATGTAGCTGCAAACATCAACACTCCCTCTCGGCTAGGGAGGCATTCTGCATCATGCCAAGTCTCACATGGATGTAATTTGAAATTTTTCTTGGTTGTAGTCATCAACACTCCCAAACATTCCCTCTCATCTAGGGAAGTAATCTTCACCAAGCTAATTTGGTGAAGATGTCAGCAATTTTCTCATGTGTAGGAAGGTACTGCATGTTTACTATTTTCCTCTGCATCATATCTCTGATATAATTATATTTCAGCTCAACGTGTTTTGATCCATCAAGAAACATTGGGTTCTCAAAGATCTTTACACACTACTCTTGGTTATCATCTTAAGATCCATCTCATGATCAAGTAAATCTGCTAGAAGCTTGTGAAGACATATGGCTTCGCACACTCGATGCTATATACTATTCTTCTATGGTACTCAAGGCCACAGAGTTTTGTTTCCTACTACATCATGAAATCATGGCAAAATTCATGGTAAGACAACAACCGGATATGCTCTTCCGGTCTACTATACTCTCTGCTCAATCTGTATTGACATATCCTGCAAACTCAAGTTCACACTGGAGGCATATCTTAGGCCATATACAATTGTGCCTCGTAAATATATCTCAATACATGCTTTACTGCTATCTAGTGAGTCTGTCTCGGTTGACTCATGGATTGAATAAGAAAATTCACTACATAGCATGAATTAGGTCTGGTGTTAAACAAATACATCAATGATCCAATCATTTGTGGATCAATCTCGTCTGAATCATCATCATTCATTTTCTTCAAATCCATCATAGTGGTTTTGCATTCTGTCATACTGAACTTCTTTTAATATTCCTGTTGTATGTTTTCCTTGACTTAGGAAAAATATCATCGGTCGTCTGTCATACTTCTTGTCCCAAGAAGTGGTGCATCATAATCATATCCTTCATCTAGAAATCAGAAGTCAAGGCTTACTTGTATCTAACAACAAGGCTTTCTAAATAAGTCATCAAAATCAGGCTCTCGTCACCAACACTGTAATAATATAGGTTTGGATCAGCAAAACTCTTACTGAAACCCAAACTCATCAAGAATCCATCCATATGATATAGTTTCCAACTCATGGATGGTAATATATATGGAAGTGTATCGGGTTTACTGGATCAAGTGTCTCATCATAGACAACTCCCTCTATTTTTGAGAAACCTCTGGCTATAGATCTCGCTTTGTATTTCTTGATATTCCTATCAGCTGCATGCTTGATCTTATAGATCTACTTTGAAGTCATCACAGAATTTCCTTTTGGTCTCTGAACAATATCTTATACATCATTCTTTTAAGATGTATTGGTATTCTTCTGTTATGGCATCTTGCCATACTTGTTCTCATGTTGCTTCTCTATGACAAGGAGGCTCATAATCAATGTTGTGGCTCATGGATGAAGAGTAGCTCGAAAGATCTCTTTGTTCTCTTGGGATGCGCCTTGAGAGGCTTGTATGTTTCTCTTCCTCCTACAGAGTGATCCTAGGAAGACCTTTTATGCCCTACTGCAATATATCTGAACACAACAACTGGATCAGCTGGAATAATGTTTGTCTCCCTCTTAACTTCTGAAGGGGGAGAAGGCATTGTCTCACTGTCAATATCCATCTGAAATTATTTGGATCTTTGAAAATCTATCTCTTATTCAAGGACAACATCTTTTATTTTCTCAATCTGTCTCTGACCAGGGATGTCGATCTGGAATTTCTTCGAAGATTCATTGTTATCCCATAAACGTATCCTTTCTCCATGAAAGGTCTAGTTTGGACTTCTTCTCTTTGGGTACATGAAAGTACACTGGGCACCCAAATATCCTGAAGTGTTCAATTTCAGGCTTCACTCTGGTGAAGGATTCTTCGGGAGTTATGTTTTTCAAAGTCTGGTGAAGACTCTTGTTCTGAACATATACTATTTCATGCATGCTTCTGCCCATATAATCATAGAAATATTATGATCATGCATTATTGCATTGGTTGCCTCAATGATGGTTCTATTCTTCCTCTTTATCAAATAGTTTTGACTCCCACTGAGTCAAGTGGCTCCCTATGAAGGATAAACATCTTCCTTTGTTGTTAACCTATCTGGAACAAGAAAAAAAGAGTAACCAAAACAAGAATATCTCCTAAAGGAGATTAATGAGTGCATCTCTAGAATCAAAACAATTTAAGGATTGTTGTCAAAATGACAACACCTACCTGTAATGTAGAAAACTTTAGAAATATAGGCTAGAGGAATGAAAATTACAACAATCACACTTGGAGTCTTCACTTTGAGTGCGTTGTTCCTTTGAATTCACTGAGATCCCTCTGGATCCATGACTTCAACAAAAGGTCCCTTCCTCCTGCAATTACCCTCATGACAATGATACAAATGATATATATACAAGTGCATACATGAGGGTGCTGATATGATTTCTCCAATGGCTCCTGGATGATCTTTGTCCTCTTGACATCTTCATGAAGGAGGTATTTCACACTGACACCTTTTTGCATCACCAACAATAATTCTTCCTTTGAAGTCTTGTCTTCCATAAACTTGAAGTTTCTTGATCCATCAAGCTTAACTTCCATGATCGTTTTGTTCATCATAATTTTAGATTTTTCACAACCCTTTATCAATTGGGCTAGAAAACCTAATGGCTAGGTTGGGATAGAAATTTTAGGTTTTTTTGGACTTATGACTTCCAACAACAACCCTTTGAAATATGGGATAACACTGGTGAGCTGAAGAGATCCTTCAATGAGTTGTAGAAACCCTAATACTAAAATTTCTGCAGAAATTAGCGAAACCCTAGAAACCCTAGGGCCAAAAAGTTAAAATGCTCGGAAATGAAATCTGAAGCTTGTTGGAAGTGCACTGAAGGAGGTCGTACACTCCTATGTACTTTTTATCCCTGGATTTCAAGTGACAAGTTCTTAAACTCCTCAAACAGGTAGGCAGTATGGAATTTTTGGAAACCCTAGGAGGGTCGTACAATTTTGCAAAAGAGAGAGAGGATGACTGAAATTCGCTTGTGCAATGGGTTCTTCAAGACCTATGTTCTGATACCATGTTGATTTTTCAATAGACAAGGTTAATCATGAAGTTCATTCATTTTTATCATTTATCTTAACCATAACCAATAATGTTGCAACAACCAAGATCACAAGAAGAAACGCCATGCACAAGAACACAAGAAGTATCCTAGGAAACCCTTCTCAACAAGGGGAGAAAACCCAGTCAAAAAATTTGCTATATTCTTCAAGAGAAATACCTTCGCCACCAAGAAAAACTAGCACACAAGAGGGTGCTCAAACCCTAGAAGACTAGCGCCCAAGAGAGGTGCACACTTTTCCCAAGAAGGTGTACTTGCTGAAATTTCCAAACTCACACAAAAGATATGATTCCTCAATGGGGAATTTACCTTTACTTATACTAGAATGAACCTGTCAAAAAAAGTGTCTATTGGCACCACAGGGCTGACCTCACTGACTCACAATATAATTAATATTAACCAGATTAATTATCTTGTACATTAAGTATTAATCACATTAAGGTGGGGCCGACCTGTACCCTTTACATTACAATTAGGGTTACAGGCAGGTCTGACTCTTGAACAATATAGCAAGGGATCTTATAGAACCACTAGTGCTCATCCACTAGGGGCACATCCATAGGGATGTCCATATCTCGGGCTCACTACATTACACATAAGAACCACTTCTTCACTAGTTCTCAACCACTAGGATCACGTTCACCTGTGCTCGTCCACAGGCACGTACACTCAACATATCTTCTTTCCCACTTCATTACACAGGAGAGTCATCTGGAGTTTCTCATAAAATATTTTTCTCAGAGGAGGCTAATACATCATATTCATTTCTATTATCATGATGATGCACCCATCAATTTGGGATTTCACACGTTCACCTTATGCTCAGCCACAAACACGTCCAACTTTGCATATCTCCTTTCCCACTGTGTTACACACGAGAATCATCTGGATTTCTTCTCAACTCTATGTAAGGAGGAGGCCATCTCTACATTCCAGCTCTATTTCAGATAGGAACCACACACCCCTCTCAGGGGCTTTCCCTCAGGTTTGTAATCTGGAGAATGTCTCATGTAGCTGCAAACATCAACAAAATGCAGGTTGAGATAAAAAAAACAATTTGACCAAACTGTTCTCATCAAACCAAAGATAAGATCCTCTAAATTCCTTTTTAGTTATGTCACACCGCTTTAGAGGTAGTTTCACCTCCGTAATAGGATCAATTCCTCGTAACTGATGGAACTGGAACGATAGTTCATCCATGGTGAATATATTATATTAAAATGGAAACATAATTCAACCTTAGGCTGAACTAGACTAATACTCAAAGATAACACCCCTAATCAAAACTAGGATAAAAACAAGCAAACCAATGGGATCAGGGGCCTTCCAAAAACAAACTCTATGGGGGATATGAAGTCCCCATAATATTTACTAGTGAAGGTGTGCAAATAAATTATGATGATCTATGCGAAACAACCTTGACCGATGTAATTACCCTTTATTAAGGTAGGTTCCCTATGGGGGAACTAAGACCATGAACGACGGTCTTCCCTAGGTACTACATGCATGTCCCACCTTCAATCACCTACGTGTCTCCCTAGGAAAGCTCACTAAGGATACCACCTAAAAATCAATGGTCGGGCAAATAGTCATAATTTCGACCACACATAAGGACATGGTAACTAAGCCTGAATCTTGAAAGTGTTAACCAACATAACCCCCATATACATAATGATCGAAGTCATATCACAAACACCAAAAAAAGAAGAGAGGGGTAATCTCTCTACTTTCCCCGATGTGACCTCGTTCTTAACTCCTTTGTTATAGGAGGCTCTTGTTATAGCCCTAAATTTCCCTACTCATGCATACATGGCCTTGGCCCTCTTACTTGCATATTTTTCCAAAGAACTGTTGAGAATCTCTTCTTAAAAAACCATTTTTTGGAATATGTACGTGCCCTGCACAATTATAGACTACGTACATACGCTTTCTGCACCACTACAACTCGTGTACATACACATGTTGCACCATTAAATCCCGCATATACTTGCAAAAGTTGCACAAAATGAAAAGTTGCAAGGAATTTGTTGAAATTTACGGGCTATTGGAGATTTCCCAACTAATCCACCTGCTATAGCCCATCACCCAAACGAATAACCATCATTTTTTCATATAAAAGGAGGTTTTGGGGATCTCATTTATAATGTAAGCATAAGAACAGTGAAACTCTGCATGATTTCACTTCCTCTCCTTGCCCAAGATATTGTTGCTTTTTGTGAGAAATTGACTCAGCATTCCCTCATCATCCCCTTCTTCCTCCATTTAATCCATTCCCTTCCATAGAAGTGATCAGAAGGTTGAGAGAATGATTTCATGCAAGGTGCACTTGGATCATGGTTAAGAGGAGCCCAGACCAAGTTCGTGGAATGGTGACCGACTCGGATTGTAAGTCATAATCTTTGTATGATGAATAAAAGAATTACATTTTCCTGTCCCAAATGATGGTGTCTTGAGTATTTTTATTGATTTATACTTAGCATCTAACATCTAACCCTAACTTATGTATAGAATAGCATGTGTGTAGTTCTTGTTTTCCTATCTTTGGATGCAGATCAGCCTTGGGAAGACACGTGCAATTAGTGGAACTTTAAAGCATGAGGAGATCATCACCAGACATGGGATCAAAGGTATAGTTACCCAATCTCTTCTCTCTTTTCTTTATTTACATTAGTTTTGGTATGTTTGGGGTAGAATAGAAAATTGATTAACGTTTAGATGATTATTCACTCTGTATACATCTTGAACCCTGGTGTAGTTAAAGGGGGGGTTTTCCTGCTATCATAACCGGCGACCATACTAGGTAATCCTCTAAGGTTTTTTAGGGGATTTTGGGTTGTTTGATTGGTTTGTCTGCCTTTCAAGTTTCTTTCGAGTTTTCTGAGTCTGTCAAGGGATTCTGGTCACCTTCAGGTGCAATACCAGTTGTCCTTTCTCTGTAAGGATGCATGATCTTTTCCTTTTTTGGAAAGATACAGAGGTGTACGTGCCCTACCTTGAGTCAGCCCACGTACATACGCGCTTTGCTCAGTAAACAACCTATGTACATATGCATGATGTTGATGCAACAGCCTGTGTCTCTGTTTCAATAATTTTTTTGAAAAGGGGAAGTTTTCCTCTTTCCTGATTGAAGTTCACACTTCTCAGGGTTTTCTTGGATCAGTTCAGAGTCTCTGTTTACAACCATAGCCTAGGTATAGAGTTCAACTTACTTGTTCTTTATTTTCTTCTTTTTACTTTAAAAAAGAAAAGGTTTTAAGCAAGTTGTTGAATTGTAAATCTGCCTTCTTGGTTTCTTCATTGAATCCCTACGATCTACAATGGGATAAAGGTTTTTTCCAATCTTGTTTCAGTCTTTTTATCCTTTTTTTACTTGATTTGAAAAAAGAAAAATATTTACTTCAACTTTTCTCTTTAAGGCAATTTAAAAAAAATAAAAATTATTTTCAGTTTGGTAAAGTAGTTAGAGTTGGTTATTTGCAAAAATGTAAAAGAGTCTATTTTTCAAGTTCTTTCTCGATTTCTTGAAAAATAAGTATCTTATATTCAAGCGAAAGTAGGTTTTAGGTTTTCTTTACAAGATCTTGAAATCGTTAGATAAGAAAAGTTGTGTTTACAAAGAGTTAGTTACAAAGCTTTGTTTTTAAAATTTGAAGTCATTTTGCTTTCAAGTTCTTTAATTTTATCCTCTTTTTCGTCTCTTATAACACCATTAGTTTCACCACCATACCTTATGAGTAAATCAAGACTTTAAAAATAACTCTTAATCTAAAATAAAATAGACTTTTTCTGTTTGTAGGGTCAACCAACTAGTTTAGGGTTAGGGCCTTGAATTAGGTTGGAGAGGAAACTCTTCAAGTCCGTTAAATCAAACATTGGAGTCTAAGTTAGGGATTCCTTAAGTCTAGTGTCGTAAAAGTTATCTGGGACCCCCCTCTAACATAGGGGATAAACACAAGGTCATGTGAGGAAAGGCGGTGAAGATAACCCTTCCAAAGACGGACTGAGCATAGTGGGGAATGTATATTGAAGGTCTGTCACGGGAATAATACCGACTGCATTTTCCTACGGATCTTTGTGAACCTAGAATCTATTTGATATCCTATGTTTTCTTATAGACCATTTTATTTCGATACCCTTGATAGGCTTCAGACTTGTTATCCTACTCATTACAATCTGCCCAACTGTCGACTTTACCCACCTGGTGACTGACTGCGAGATGGAAACCTAGTTGCCCATATTTTAGGGACTTACAAAAGTGACTGCGGGGGTATACCATGATACCTAGGATGGACGTCGGATCGCGCTTCATAGAGTATACCTAGAGAGTGCTTCCGTGTTCGAGTTTCACTTACACCAGTTAGTTGATCTAGTGTCGATTTGCGTAACCGTCCTTCCCACTAGTTAGTCGTCTCCTTGATTTGTCTTTAGGAAAATTTTATTGTGTGCTCTATGCTCCCTATTTTTCCATAGTGAGTTAGTCATTCGTTTCTTTGGGTCTCTGACCTAAGGTGGTAAACCTCCCACTCTATCGGTCGTGAGGAATTTTCGGTCTTCCATTTAGAAACGTGGAGCTGCCTCTTTATAGGAGTTGTTTTGATAACACTGGTTCATCGAAGTCAGTGTGTGAGACTTATACGGACTTGAACGATCCCGCAAGGGGAGAACTTGTGCATAAGATATTCATGGATAAGTTTCCCGATGATACCAACCAAGGAACCCCTTCAAAAGGGGATTCTTGTGCTTTTCCTTTTTTCAGAAACGTTGGTGTCCCTTTGATGGCCACTTTGTAAATTCTTGGGTTGATGTGGGACTACCGGTTTGGTTGGGTACCATTCCAAATGTCTCGAATTATATTGACACTTCTCAATTAATTACTTTATGTCATGGGAATCATGTTGATGTTCCTTCGTCAACAAAGTATTCTCCTCATCCTTCTACCTTCTCTGGTGAAAGTATAGATACTAGTAATCAGAAGTCTAAATGAAATAGAAAGAGGAAAAATAGGAAGAAAAAATCACCAACCTCTGCGAGTCATGTTGGAGATAGGTCATCAACCTCTGCAAGTCATGTTGAAGACCAACACCTAGCCTCTACAATTCATGTTGGGGGCATGAACCTAGTCCATGCAAGTCATACTAGAGTTCAATCACCAACCTTTGCAAGTCATGTTGGAGATGGTTCCTCGACCTCTGCAAGTCATGCTGAGGGAAAACACCCAGCCTCTGCAAGTCATGTTGGGGGAAAACACCCAGCCTCTGCAAGTCATGCTGGGGGAAAATGTCGAATCACTGCTAGTCATATTGGTAATAGGTTTGTAGCCTCTGGGAGTCATGTTATTGAACCATCACCAACCTCTACAAGTCATGTTGGAGATGTGCAACTATCTAGTGTTAGTCATGTTGGGGGAATTTGTTGGAATAGGGGCAAACCCAGGGTTCAACGCTACAACAACACACCAAAAAAACCCTAACTACTGACCCTTTTGGCAACACCTGCAAAGGAGATGAACTCTCACCTGAGGTAGAGTCAGGGATGGTTGTAGGACTTAGGTGTCTGCAACCTTAGCTGGGACACAAATATATGATTCTAATACTTAACAGAGCTACTTAGCAACTACAGTTCATCAACATGCCACTTAGTATCTACTCCACAGATAATACAGAGCATCGCAACATTAATTTAGATCTAATGTATCAAGCACTTAGCATAAAGAGATATTTTAGATCTAGCAAATTTGAGCACTAAGCAAGTTCACATAGTTCATATCTAACATCCATATACATTGTTAGCTCAAAGCATAAACAAATCTATCCATATATATCAAAGCACTTAGCAAGTAAAGACATAAACACATCAACACATTGCACAAAGCAGAGAAACGCATCATGTACGTGGTTCACCCCCACCCTGGGGATACGTCCACCAACTCTTCATCTTTATTATCTATGTCAAGCTTCTTACAGGCACATAGCATCAAAATCCCACTCTACAGAAGACAAGAGATCTGTGCACACTCTGCCAGATCCTCCTTCTTCGAGTTAGGGTAAAGCACCAAGCCTTCTTAAAATTACTTGCACGTAGCTCTGCAAGTCTCACACAATATGCATAGAGCACTTACAATCCTTCAATCACATAGATCTAGCACTTAGCCATTTTGTGTGTGTCCACTACATTTCTATAGCATCTATTTATACATAAAAACTAGTCCTAAACATGGGTAAACCCATGGAACGACATCCCATACCCATTACATAATCCCAAATCCCAAAAAGGACCCAAAAAGGGGCCAAGATCCCACGATATCTGCTTCATCTTTCGCTCCTCCTTCGACAGGCTTTTGAAGTCCCAAAATAGGTCAAACTTGATCAAGGATCTCCCAAAACGTGGTCAAGGGCCAACAGGCCCCCAACACTCACCTGTGACTCGTCCCGAGTCACTTTGATATGGGTAGTTCTGCTTCGAAATCCTCGAGCTTGGATTGATATGCTTCGACCTGTAGTTGTGCTACGACCTCCTATTCAATGAACTCTTCGATGACTACCTTGTTCACAAGTCCCGCCAGGCGTTGTTCAACTGAGATGAAAACCTGCTCAAGTTCTTCTCCTCGGCCTTCAACCTCTGTGAAAAATTGGTAGGCCTTATCTTTTATAGGTTGGAGCCTATGAGTTACTTCCATAAATCTACTCTGGATAGTGTGGATCTGATGTTGGGCAGTGTGTTTCTCTTGGGAGCGCTTCATTCTTTCCACAGCTGACAGGGGCTTCAACTGCACTTGTATCATTTCAGCTTGATACTTTGCCTCTTAGAGATGCAACTCCAGTGCCTTCAGTTCTGTATTCTCAGTGAGTTTCTCATAGGTCTGGGCACTATGATCAGTAAGTTTCTTACATTCCATAGTAAGGGATTTTATTCTCTCAACTACGCTTCGAGAAGTTGCTTCTCTTTGATCCCTTACATCCTGTGGAGTCTCGGGCACTGCGCGGAGCTCTAAGTCTGTTATGTGTTGTTGTAGCTATTGGATAGCTTCTGCGAGCTTCTCTACTTGTTGCATGACTCAATCCTCTGTCTTTATTTCTACGACTGTCACAGAGAGAACTGCTCTAGTGACCGCTTCTTTCACTTCGAGTTGCTCCGCGAGAAACTGTTCTTTTCATTACTGTATTTGTGTTTTATCTTCATTGAAATTTTCTTGGAGAGCAATATTTTCCTATTCTGCAGCTTGACGTTGCTCTACAAGTACTCCTTGCACTTGCTTCAAGGCTTGGGTGGCTTGTTCTGTTTCTTCTTGTGCTCGTCGAAGGCGAGCTTCGATTGTATCAGCTATTCGGTGGAGTTGGGTTGGCTCATCTCCCAAATCTGGTTCTCTCGATGGCAGGGGAACAGTGGAGACTATGTGACTGGACTGAAGGGCATGTTGCACCCCTCAGAGTTCGAATCCAATTCTCTCATATATTTCTTCATTCTTGGCTGCTTGTTTCTCTGCTATTTCCAATGAAGAATTGTTCAGGTTTGCGATGATGAAGTCAAAATCATCGGATGTGAGGACCGTCTACATCTTGGTCATGGTGGCTTTCGATTTCTTTCGGGAAGAAGGTTTCAGGGGGGGATCCTTCCTCTTATTCAAGGGGTCAACCTTGTCTCTAGGTGGCGTTAATTCATTGGGATTATGTTCAGCTTCTACTTCATCATCACCCCCTCGGTCAGGTGACACTAAAGGAGTCTTCCCTGAGGTGTTGCGTAAGTTTTGGACCTCCTCAGTCTTCTTCTGTCTTCTGGTTCTGGGTGGATTCTGTTCTTTATGAGTGTCCTTTAGGCTATCAAGATCAAATATCTCTATGGGGTTGGCAGGGATAAGGAGGTCAGTGGACCATTCCTTAGTGAATTCTTCAAGGTCTTCTTCTGTAAGCTTATAATATGACTGGAGCTGCTCTTTATGTTAATTTTCTCGAGGCTGTAATGTAGATGAATTGTCGATCTGCGCTTAACTTCATCAGGGGTCAGAACCTTTGTAAGGTTTTTGGAGTCATGTGAGGCTAGTATTTGATGGCTCGCTTTAGCTAGAGGTAGTATGTATGAAACACAACATTCGTCTGCCACTGTTTGTTCATATCAGTTGAATACCACAAGGTCGCAAACTTCGCGACAAGCAGTTCAAATGGATCCATGTATGGGAAGGTCGCTCCTTCCGGCATCTCCCGAGCAACAAATGTAATGAGGACCAAGAGCCAGCTGAAATGAAATTCATAACCCTAATCATGTACTTCTCAGCAATCTAGTTCCAACTGGTTAACTAGGTACTTTTCCCAGTTCATTTGTAGGCCTTCCGCGCACTTCCCCGCGAGGTCAACGGAAAAGCCGATGACCTACGTAGGTTGGTTCTTCCTTACTAAATTTTCATCTATCAATTGACATTCTAGGTGCACTACGCCACTCCGGATGGAAGCTACCTTGTATCCTCTTGTTCCCTTCTCAACATCGCCATATGTATCCTTGATCTTCTGTGCAAGTGCGCGATATGCAGCTTTTCCTGGATAGAAGTCCTGGGGTCAGGTCCTTGCATACTCAGTCCTGTGATCTTGTGGATCAACATTGGGTAAACTGTAATGTGGTAGTCTAGCCATAAGTAGCTGCCATGGTAACATGACAGTAGCATCTTGACACATGTGTTGACTTCATGGTGTCTTTCGAAGTGTGGGATCTTCATGACATTCAGCAGGGTGGACTGCGCGAGGTTCATTGTCCACGACGGGGGGATTATCTTTGATTTCTTCCCCTTAGTTCTAGTTAGGTACTTATATGGGGTGAGCATACCATAGATCTTGTGATATCTGAGGTTAAATTCGTTGAACTTCAATGCTGTGATCTTATCCTTCTCTGTCCAAACTACGCGTATCCCCTTCGGGACGTACGCAGTGACCATGGTGTACTTGAATTCTCTTGGTACACTATCACGATTCACCGCGCCATCTAGAAGCAGGATGTAATCGGGCAATATGGTTGGAATCAGTTTTTCATTTGCGAGGTTGTCTTTGTGCTTGGTTCTCTTTTCTGCTGATGGTCAGGATGGTCCGGCTCCGCGAGCAGTCAATGGAGAGGCTTGCATCATTCTCGTCGATGAATCTTGTATACCTATAGACATCGACATGACTCTTTCAGTCATGAGGTCAATGGGAACTTCTTCAACAACTTTCTCTACAGTGTTGAACTCGTCCGACATACACACTCGGGGTTGGAAATCTCCGGGTTTAAGGAGTAACTTAGACACTGCAATGGAATAGAGGGAAATAGCACAGTGATCACTGTGTAAAATCAAAAAGTCTACAGGCTTAGAGTCACGGTTAGCAAAAGTGTTCTCGGTGCATGGAGCAATGGGATAAATAGATAACTTGGCAACGGATTGCTTGCAACGGTCGAGAAGCCTTCATTAACTTTGTTCTGTCCGTTATGGCGCGGTCCAATGTTCTAGTGGCGAACCATAAATTCCTTTCTACCTATTCGGGGGGGTCAACTGAATAATTATATTGTTCCCAATGGCTATATTGATTCACCCTAGCAAAGTGCCATGTGATGTTGTTCTTTTATCCCAGCGAAGCTCCAGTTTTGAAAATTTTCCTTCTACGAAGTTCCCTCTGGAACCTTTTGTAACTTGTCGATCTTAGCTCTCTTCTTACTTAGATTTCTATCTTTATTTCCAGTGAGCTTCGTCTCAGTATTCCTTTTTCCATTATGATTCTTATCTTCTTTTGGCATAGTTACTTTGCATTGTTGATATTCTTTCCTAAGATTTGAGGGTAATACTTCTTCTTTATCTAGAAAAGGTACTTCAATCTTTTGTGGGTCATCTAGTGTTATTGCAACTTCAATATCTGGCTCTCTAGTGTTAAATAGCTCTGATCTGTTCTTCTATTCTTCAATTAAGTGTGAGATCCTTCTAGTCATGAAATATTTTAACTCTTGCTTCTTCTGTGCTAAAAATTCTTCTTCTTCTTGCCTTTTGGCCTGATTTCTTTTAATCCAAGGTTTTCCTAGTAACATGGTAAATGGGGCGTTGTTCTCAATAAATTTAACAATCTCAGAATCCTCTTCTGTCGAAGTCCCATTGGCATTCATAGTTATTTGGGTGAGCTTCCCACATAGGTTTATCAACTTTCCTTTGAATAGTCTTATTCCTCCTAATGAAGGAATCATAGCAGGCCTTCCTATAGCTTCCCAAGTTCTTTCTGTCATGATATTCACCTGTGTTTCCTAATCTAGAACAAAGTCAATGTCAAAGTCTCCTATTCTTGCTTCTATGCATGCTTTTTATTTGAATATCTCTGATAAGCTGACATTTCGGTGGTCATTCAGGGTTTCTCTCATCTATAGAAATACTTTCTCTGATTCTTTCTGGGGTTCTTCCATAATCTTAGTTTATGGATCTGCCTTAGGGTTTTCTTGTCTCATGTTCATTCCTTCAAGCTTAGCAATCATTCTAGGGCAATCCAATACTTCATGGTCCATAGCTTTGCAACAAAGACAACTAGGTCTTCTCCCAGGGCACTCCTTGGCAAGGTGTCCCAGTTTTCTGCAACTGTAACAGAGGGTTAATCCTCTCTTTCTTTTAAATGATCCCCATCCTTTCCTGTACTGCGCGCTAGGATCATAGTAGCTAACCTGCAAACATTTCTTTCTAGGATCCTGCATCCACTTGTTAGTTCAAAAATTCTCTCTATGCATAGGTATAACATACCTTTCACTATTCTTATCAGATCTACTCATATCAAATCTTCTTTCATCTATCAGTGCCCTAGTTTTCAAGATAGGACAAATCTTATCAAATATACCTATATCCATACTCTAGAAACAAAAATTTCTACTTATCTTACCTCCACAAAGCACAAAGCTTTTAGATCTAGAACTTTTCACTATTATTACCTTTAGCAAAGCACAGAGCTTGTAGATATTACCTCTTTTCTTTAGATCTGACCTCTTTTCTTGGCACAGAGCTTCACAGGTCAAGTAGAATGCTATTCAATAGGGAAACAGATCTATGTACAGATATTTCACAGTTTTAGGACGGATCTTTGCACAAATCTTCTTCTTCCTTAGTTCCCAGTAATCACAGTTTCAGGTCCCAGCAACAGAACCATTTGTTGGCACAGGGGAAAACCCAGGGTTCAACGCTACAAAAACGCACCAACAAAACCATAACTACCGGCCCTTTTGCCAACACCTGCGAAGAAGATGAAGTCTCACCCGAGGTAGAGGCAGGGGTGGTTGCAGGACTCAGGTGTCTGCAACCTTAGCTGGGACACGGATATGTGATTCTAATACTTAACAGAGCACTTAGCAACTATAGTTCATCAACATTCCACTTAGTATCTACTACGCAGATAAAATAGAGCATCGCAACATTCATTCAGATCTAATGTATCAAGCACTTAGCATAAAGAGATAGATTAGATCTCACAGATTTGAGCACTAAGCAAGTTCACATAGTTCATATCTAACATCCATATACATCGTTAGCACAAAGCATAAACAGATCTATCCATCTATATCAAACCACTTAGCAAGTAAAGACATAAACACATCAACACATTGAACAAAACAAAGCAACACAACATGTACATGGTTCACCCCCACCCTGGGGATACGTCCACCAACTCTTCTTCTTTATTATCTCTGTCAATCTTCTTACAGGCACATAGCATCAAAATCCTACTCCGCAGAAGACAGGATATCTGTGTGCACTCTGCCAGATCCTCCTTCTTCGAGTTAGGGTGAAGCACCAAGCCTTCTTACAATTACTTGCACGTAGATCTGCAAGTCTCACACAATATGTGCAGAGCACTTACAATCCTTCAATCACATAGATCTAGCACTTAGCCATTTTGTGTGTGTCCACTACATTTCTTTAGAATCTATTTATACATACAAACTAGGCCTAAACATGGGTAAACCCATGGGCTGACATCCCATACCCATTACATAATCCCAAATCCCAAAAAGGACCCAAAAGGGGGCTGAAATCCTGTGATCTCTACTTCGTCTTTCGCTCCTCCTTCGACAGGCTGTCGAAGTTCCAAAATAGGTCAAACTTGACCAAGGATCTCCCAAAACTTGGTCAAGGGCCAATAACATTGATTATGTTGAGAAACCTATACGGATAGGACGTAAGCCTAAGTTCCCTTGTAAGCTTTGCGAGGGATATCACCTTACTTATTTATGCCTTGGCCTTCTAGAGGTATGAAGATTGTGGTGCCTGTCTGCAAGCTCTTTTGATTCTGAGTCTTCTGAGGTTTCCTCATATTATATTTAACCTTTGGTTGATGAATTGGTCATGCCGATGCAATCTTCGGCTGATCCCACTCCTCTTTTGGGGGGTTATGTGCATGTAGACGATGTTTTCTCGCAGCCTATTCAACCATTGGTTGAGAAAGTGGTCACACCGATTCAATCTTCGGCTGATCCATCTCTTCTCTTGGAGAGTGTCGAGTATAATAAAGTGGTCACGCCGATGAAATATTTATCTGATCCCACTCATGTATTGGAGAGTGATGTGTCTACCGACTATGTGTTTAGCATTTCCAGTTCAGTACTTTCAAAACAAGGGGGAATTCTACTCACTTCGAGCACACCCCTTCCAACCCCTTGTTGAACCTCGTCTTCCTTCTTTTGCACCCTTTCAAATAAGAGTTGAATTTAATTTAAACAACATTTACCAATGTAATGTGGATGAAGGAGCCTCTACAAATATTTTATCCTTCTCGGCTTGGCAAGCTTTGGGTTCTCTCGAGATTGTGTCTGCTTCACATGATCTGTTGGCTTTTGACAGATGTCCTAGTGAATACTTGGGGATTCTTCCTCAGTTTCCTATCTCGTTAGGTGGGAAGACTGTCCTTTTCGATGTTATAGTGGTGCATGTCCCGTTAGATTTCAATATGATTTTCTCACGTGATTATGTATATGATATGAACGTTGTGGTGTCTACGCTCTTCCAAGTGATGCATTTCCCTCAAAATGGAAGCATTGTCACTATCAACCAACTGGCATCTGATAATCACCATCCTAATTCGGCGTTATTTCAGGCTTCCCCTTTATATGTTCCTAGTGTTTGTGTAGACTTTAATATCCCTCGGTCGAACCCAATTGTAAATGTAATGTAAGTGTACTTAAGTTGGTGAGATGTTTTGACATCATTTTGTAATGCACCTTTCATGGCATAGTGCGTGCACGTACCGTGAAGTAAAATGATGTAGTGTACACATTCTCGGATACCGCACACAGTTACTAAAGTGCACGCAGTATGAAGGTCAACGAACCTTGTGCATATGATATGTGTTATAGGCTGGTGAGCCAGTTAATATAAGTTGGGATGCTTATGTTTTGGAATTAGGCCATTGTGCCTAGATGTTAAAGGCCAGTGCACCTATTTTGTATATGTCTCATGATTAATATAAAATACATCGTTGTGCGCAGACCAACCACGATAAAAGAGATGGGGGACTGAACTCCACCAGTTAGGGAAAGGGAGGGCCAAAAGTTAAGGGAAAAGGGATAAGCTAGAGAGCTTAAGCCAAAAAGGAATATTATATTAATATTTCTTAAAACATAAAGTATGGATAATTATTTTATCCTAAGTTCTAAAGTTGGGGACAAGTGGACCAAAGTAGCTTCCAACATGACAAGTGTCAAGTTGGGGACATGCATACATATTGTGGGGACTTATCTCATTTACATACCTTCACCATCATTCTTACGATCATCTCTCCATGATTTCGTCCATCATTCAGTTATACAACCATGACTCCATGACCATTTTTCACTCACGCAGTCAGTTATCCTTCATAAATTCATTTCACCGTATCTGAACCTGCTTCCATAACCAATAATTGTTGGTGTACCTAGTTAGCTTGGGAGCAGGATTGAAGAAGCAGGTTGTCAGGTCCATGGGAAATTGAAGAGGTGGGTTGTCAGGCCCGTGAGCAATTCTCTGAGCGAGAGAATTGTTGGGAATTGATTTCTTGAAGGTGTTGAACTACAGCTACAGGGCTCTAAGACTTCCTATCCGGCCTGTTGTTGAAGCCCTGGAAGGGAAGTGGGGTAGCCGAAGGACTGTTGAGCAGAGAAGGGGCACACTTCCTTGGGTGGGACAAGAATGTGGGGAATGAGAGGTTGTAGGCTATTAGTTGAGTGAGCACCTGAGACAAAGTCCTGTTGTCTATGAGTCTTTAGCCTGGTTAGGAATCCCTTTACCCGGGTGGAGTTTAGTCCCAACTCGGGGGTGACTCATTTTTTAGAGTGATGAATAGTGTAGTCTAAGGTTGGGAGGTTCGTGGAGGGTCTGCACGCAGTTGGTGACAATATTTCCAATATAAGTACCAATCATGTGATAAAAAAACATGTTGCATTGTTATTTACGTGCTTATGTTACGGTTTATCATATGTGTGATTATAACTGTCTGTATGTTTATGGGTATTTCCCTGTATATGTTGCATGTCTTTGTTTACTGTTATTTCAGTATGAAATCGTATATTTACAGAATGTAATTGTTTGTTTATGTATTATATGTAAAGCTTCCACAAGAGCGTTGTATATATATGTTATAATTGCATGCAGTTTGAAGAGAAAAAATTATGTGGCATAGCTCAGTTGAATATTGGGTATGTTACAGTATGTTCCGCAATGAGAGAACGAAAGTGTTCCCTCGTGTAGCGTGGCCTGGCCATGGGTGGTCGGGGATGTTACAACATGGTATCAGAGCTTCAGTTCCAACACTGAGCCTGGATGAGCCGGAAAGGTTCAGTGGAAGCGATTATTCACAGAAGATTAATTTTGAAGTGACCAAATTTCAAGTCATATAGCATCCATGGAAAATTTTGGCACTGCGCAGAAAATGTTGGCGTGCAGGTGTGCGTGGTAAATTGTGGCGTCGCGCGGAAGAATATTCTGTGCGGATGCGTGCACTGAATTTAGCATTGTGCGGTGAGCACACACATAGTATTTTGCACATGGTGTGTGCAGTATTTCAAAACACATAGGAGTTTGGTTGGTGCACGCACAGTAAGAGTATAAGTTGTCTTGTGACAGTGTATTCAATTGTGCGTGGTGGGGCCATATTGAACTTTGGCATGGTGCAATGCATAGAGCGAAATGCATGTGGAATATCAATGCATGATACAAAAACTGTTTGCAATGGGTATTAGTGCAAGAACCAAAACTGTGCGCAGTGGATATTGGTGCGCAACGCAAAAGTAGTGCGTGCAAGCTATTAACATGACATAGAAGAAAGGCATAGTGGATATAGGTGGGCGGAAGCATGATTTACCTTGTGGTGTTGCTGTGCACGATAAGTATGGGTGTACAAGTTGAATTTTTGTGCACGTGAAGTCATTTGGAAGGCTAATTAAGGCAATGAGTCTGAGTTTAATAGAAAAATTGCATGGTATTAGAGGAAAAAGAAACACACAACCGCATCAGAGAATTATTTAAAATGAATTCAAAGTTGGTTTGAGAAGAAATAAATATAGTCTAGGTTGCTAAGCCGAGAGCATCTCAGAGATGAATTATGGGTTTTATATTCCTCTGATTCAGATAGATGGAAGTGGAATATAAGCTTACAAGAAACACATACTATGAAAGAAAACAAGACTCATATTACCACCAGTTAGAATCTTGTAATAAATAGTCCAAAATCTTCTTCTGCATTTATATAATCATTTTAATCCCAAAGTTACAAAAAGGGAATGATTTACAATAATAGTTATCCTATGGTAAAGGGACCATTTAAGAACAGGCCTATCATCTCTGGGGCCCCTTACTTCTGCTACCATCTGTCCAAAAATTGTTGAAAGGTACTTTTATTCAAGAACTCAGTTCATATTAGTGATATCCTCCTTTAAAGTATCTAACCAAACCGATTGATCCTCTCCAACACTGTTAGTCGTTTCAGCGATGGTTTCTTTCCTCTGTCGCTTGCTCCATTTCTTCTTAACAGTTGGTCTGTAGATGACTAGATCCCTCATAACGGGATTCAGCCTGGCTTCCATTTTTGAGTCTATGGCAGGTTCTGTGTGAAATTTAGTCACTATTATCTGTGCAATTACCTTATCCTCCTTACTCGAAGAAAAATCTACCATGTTTCCAGAAGAACCAGTCTAGCACTAGACGTAGCCTTGTCCATGTACCTCAATTTTGTGGACACCGAAATTTTTTTACAGAGATCAAAAGGTCGAACAAATTTGAAGATTACTCCATTTATGGATAAGATGATGCCTCCATACTTGAGAATTAGTATTTATAGAGTCCCAATCATGAATCACAGACAGACTTACGTACAAATACAATTGGTTTCCATGCTCGATTAATCCATTTCAAATGATTATCTTTTTGAGTTCGTTATATGGCGGCATTCACTTGACATCATATGGATGTGAAGTACCGAACGAGTGAAACGGGGTGATCTGACTAGCCGTCGCCCGTTCCACAAGTGGTGGTTTTGACGTATTGAAACACGTGACATCGGGACTTTGGCGAAAGTGGTTTCGAAAAACCACCTTCCACCTGATGTATCTTTGGATGCATCGTGCGTCTATGTTCTCAAGACTTGGGTCTTATCTAAAAATTGTGATGGTGATAACACCAGGAAATCAAAAGAGATAATTCGGATGTATATATTGAACCAAAATGGTTCATATTTTTCATGAATTGTTGAATTAGTTATCCTGATAAGTTTTGATGGCTACAAATTTTGCAGAATTAACAAGAACTAGATTAGATCAGATCAGTGCAGAGTCCATATGAATGGAAGAGGCAAAGGAGAATTGCAGTCAGCAAGATGAGAGTAGAGGGATGGATGTCCATTTGGGCATTGAAGGAACAAAGTCCAATGGACATGGAGAAGAAAGGAATGAAAACATGAATATGGAAGAGACCATTAAAAATTTGCAGAAAGATGTCCAAAGCCATAAGGCTGATAATGAAAGGATTATGAGAGCCAAGGAGTAGCAGGATGACTTCAACATGAAGTTATTGGAGGGCTTGAACAGAATAGAAAATAAATTGGATAAGGAGAGTGGCTTAAGAAAATATGGAAGTCACAAACCTTCGGATGAGAAAAGAAAAGCTAGAAGTGTTAGTAGACACCACCATCACTCCCCAAGGCATTCCAATAAGAGAGTAGGCAACAGCTCAAGTCCATCCCCTGTCAGAAGGCATAAGAGATCTGGGGTGGATGAGCTATGAGGAGAAATGAACAAAATCAAACCTCCTACATTTGATGGTGATCACAAGAAGGATGAAGATGCATAAACATGGTTGTTGGGCATGAGAAAGTATTTTCAATTGCATAATTATTCTTCTCATGCAGAAGGTAGAATTGTTATCTATCAACTCAAGGGAAAGGCCTCCATGTGGTGGGATCAGCTTGTGCAGGTGCAACACATTAAGGAGAAAAATGTTACATGGAGGGAATTCAGGAAGTATTTTGAGAAGAAATACTTGACTAAGAGATACTATGACAAGAAAATGAAAGAGTTCTTTGAACTCACGCTTGGAAGTATGACCATATATGAATATGAGAGAAGGTTTCTAGAACTTTTGAAGTATGTCTCTTTCATCAAGGATGCGACAGTCAAAATTCAAAGGTATTTGAGTGGATTTCCATCATTCATCAGTGAAAAAATACAGTATGATGAACCCAAGACATTGGAAGAGACCATAAGGTGAGCTAAATGCCTATATGATCAGCAGAAAGCAAGGCCAACTTTCCAAAAGACTTGGGAAGACAAAAATAAATTCAAGATGGATTAGAGGAAGAAGGGAGCTAAGCCACCATTCTTCAGAAATAATCCACAGGGCTAGCAAATGCCTAAAGAACCCAGAACGATTGACACAGGGAGTCAAAGGCCAAGGTAGCCACCTATTCAATGTTGGGGTTGTAAAGGAGATCATATGTTCAGAGATTGTCCTCACAGAAGTGAAAAAGGATGGGATGTTCACAATTTACAATAAGATGAAACAGTGGAGGACATGGGCAGAAATGTGCCAAGGATCTATGTAGCTTTGGACAACAAGCAAGCAAAGTATTAGTCCCACATGATTGAAGTGGAAGGTATGATCAACCACCAAACCATTGCTATTTTAATTGATTCATGAGCTAGTCATAGTTATATAGACCCTAAGATGGTGAAAAAGTTTGCATTTTCCAAGAAGCAAGCATGGGAAATCTTGGTTGGTGCAGCTGGCTACAAGAGCCAGAAGAAAAGTTAATGATATGGTTAAGTCATGCCTCATGGACATGAATGGACTAAACACCAAGGCAGATTTGAACATCTTTCCTTTAGGTTCCTATGACTGTCTAATTGGGATGGATTGGTTGGACCAACATCATGCTCTCCTGGACTGTCATAACAAAGCATTTACTTTCTTGGATGAGGAAGGGAAACTAAGGAAAGTGAAAGGAATTCCTAGGGAAGTAACCATTAGAGAAATTTCAGCATTGCAACTGAAGAAATGTTACAGAAAAGGGTGTCAAATATTTGCAGCTCATATGGAAGAGACACCTAAAGATAAGATGCCAAATTTGGAAGATTATGCAGTTCTGGAAGAATTTGAAGATGTGTTCAAGGAAGTTCCAGGACTACCCCCAAAAAGAGACATTGGTTTCTCTATAAATCTAATGCCTAGAGCAGCTCTAGTGTCAAAGACTCCTTACAGAATGAGTACACCAGAATTGAAGGAGTTGCAAATGCAACTTGAAGAACTTATGAAGAAGGGGTATATATGCCCAAATGTGTCACCTTGGGGTGCCCCAGTCTTGTTTGTGAAAAATAAAGATGGAACATTAAGATTGTGCATTGACTTCAGACAGTTGAATAAAGTGATTGTTAAGAACAAGTATCCTCTGCCAAGGATTGATGATCTCTTTGATCAATTGAAGGATGAAAAGATATTTTCAAAGATAGATCTCAGATCAGGATACCATCAGGTAAGGATTAAAGAGGAAGATATCAGCAATACTACCTTCAGGACAAGGTATGGTCATTATGAGTTCACAGTGGTTCCATTTGGGTTGTCAAATGCACCATTTGTTTTCATGTGCTTAATGAATGGTGTTTTCCGAGAATATATAGACAAGTTTGTCATTGTCTTTTTGGATGACATTATTATATATTATAAGCCAGAGGAAGAGCATGAACATCATTTGAGGATGGTGTTGCATGTATTAAGGGAGAACCAGTTGTATGCCAAATTGAGAAAGTGCTCATTTTATCAGAAACAAATTCATTATTTGGGGCATATCATTTCAAAGGATGGGATAGCAGTGGATCCTGAGAAGATAGAAGCCATTAAGAATGGTCAGCGCCGAAGAATGTGATAGAGGTGAAATCATTCATGGGTATTGCAGGCTATTACAGGAGATTTATTGAAGGATTCTCAAAGATAGCACACCCAATCACTTCCTTACAAAGAAAGGGTGTGAAGTTTCAATGGACATTGGATTGTGAAAAGGGTTTCCAACACTTGAAGAAACTATTGACAAGTGCTCGAATACTAAAGATTGTCGACCCAAATGAAGACTTCATTTTATGCACAAATGCATGTAATGAAGGACTTGGTGGAGTCCTCCATCAAAATGGGTTTGTTATATGTTATGAATCAAGGAAGTTGAAGGAGCATGAAAGAAACTACGCCACTCATGATTTGGAGTTGGCATCCATAGTGCATGCCTTGAGGAAATGGAGACACTACCTCATGGGAAAAAGGTTCGAACTCAGAACAGACCACAATGGTCTGAAATATTTATTTGATCAGCCCAATCTAAATGCTAGGCAAAGTAGATGGTTAGAATTTCTAAGCGAGTATGATTTTGATATAAAACATATCAAGGGGAAAGAGAATAAAGTGGTTGATGCACTCAGCAGGAGGGTGCATAAACTACATGCTACAACCATTAGCATGTATAAGTATGATATTAAAAGAAAAATTATGGAGGCTACAAATGCAGATCTGCAATACAGAGAATTGGTATCAAACCTATAGCAGGGTAAGATGCCACAAAAGGTGGATAATTATAATTTGGGAATAGATGGAATACTGCTGCACAAGAATGGAATTTTTGTTCCAAATATCCAGGACTTGAAACGTATGATTTTGCATGAAATGCATAATGTCCCTTATGCAGGGCACATTGGATATCAGAAAATCGTGGCAGCAGTCAAGAGCCATTACTTTTGGCCAAGTACGAAGAGAGAGATCATTGAATACATCGCTAGATGTATGGAATGTCAGAAAGTTAAAGTTGAGCATAGGCACCCAACAGGGTTGTTGCAACCTTTGCCCATTCCTAAATGGAAGTGGGAAGTGGTGACAATGGATTTTATTACATGATTTCCCAAAACAGGCAAGTTGCATGATTCGATCATGGTGGTGGTGGACAAGCTTACAAAAGCTGCCCATTTTATTCCACTGAAAACTACTCACAAGGCAGAAGATGTTGCTGATATTTTCATGAAGGAAGTAGCAGGATTGCACGGAATTCCTAAAAAAATTGTGTCTGACAGAGACCCAAAATTCACCTCGAATTTCTGGAAGTGATTGTTCAAAGGATTCAGAACGAATATGAACTTTAGTACAACTTATCATCCTGAGTCTGATGGACAGACAAAGAGGGTGAAAAGAGTGATAGAATACATACTGAGAATGTATGTGATGGACAAACCATCGAAATGGGAGGACTACCTGCACTTGGTAGAATTTGCTTACAACAATGGGTATTGGGCATCGTTGAAGATGAGCCCATTTGAATCACTTTACGGAAGAAAGTGAAATACTCCAGTGAGATGGGATAATCCATCTGATAGGACAGTAGTTGGGCCAGAGTTTCTCAAGGAGATGGAGGACCAAATGATAAAAATTAAGAAAAATTTAAAAGCTGCCCAAGACAGGAAAAAAATTTATGCCGATAAGAACAGAACCCACAGAGAGTTCAAAGTGGGTGATCATGTTTTCCTGAAGGTGAAAGCTAACAGGAGTTCCCTGAAGCTGGGAAGCTGCACCAACTTGGCAGCCAGATTTTGTGGGCCATTTGAAATACTAGAGAGGATTGGCCCAGTTGCTTATATGATTGCATTGCCTACATCTATGTTTGTTCATAATGTATTCCATGTATCATTTCTAAAGAAATATATACCTGATGTTAATCATGTTATTGATTGGAATGTGATTTAGGTGGAGCAAGAAGGTGCTTTTCAAGTACATCTGGTGCACATTCTGGACTGGAAAATCAAGCAGCTCCATAATCGACCCATAGGGCTTGTGAAGGTCCAATGGACCTAGTACGGTCCTGAGGACGCTACTTGGGAGCATGAGGATGCAATGTGGACAGAATACCTGCATCTTTTTTAGGATTTTTGAAAATTTTGTTGTATATGGGTATATGATGCATTGAGGACAGTGCATAAATAAGGGGACGGGATTGTAATATCCCTCGGCCGAACCCAATTGTAAATGTAATGTAAGTGTACTTAAGCTGGTGAGTTGTTTTGACATCATTTTGTAATGCACCTTTCATGGCATAGTGTGTGCATGTACTACACAATAAAATGATGTGGTGTGCACATTCTCGGATACCGCGCGCAGTTACTAAAGTGCGCGCAGTATGGAGGTCAACAAGCCTTATGTATATGATATGTGTTATAGGCTGGCGAGCCAGTTAATATAAGCTGGGATGCTTGTGTTTTGGAATTATGCTAGTGCGCCTAGATGTTAAAGGCCAGTGCACCTATTTTGTATATGTCTCATGATTAATATAAAATAGATCGATGCGCGCAGACCGACCACGATAAAAGAGATGGGGGACTGAAATCCACCAGTTAGGGAAAGGGAGGGCCAAAATTTAAGGGAAAAGGGATAAGCTAGAGAGCTTAAGCCA
>SNQJ01S0017065.1:19784-36469 GCA_010110895.2 Picea sitchensis | reverse complement strand
ATATTAATATTTCTTAAAACATAAAGTATGGATAATTATTTTATCCTAAGTTCTAAATTTGGGGACAAGTGGACCAAAGTAGATTCCAACATGACAAGTGTCAAGTTGGGGACATGCATACATATCATGGGGACTTAGCTCATTTACACACCTTCACATTCATTCTTACGATCATCTCTCCATGATTTTGTCCATCATTCAATTATCCAGCCATGACTCCATGACTATTTTTCACTCACGCAGTCAGTTATCCTTCAGACATTCATTTCACTGTATCTGAAACTGTTTCCATAACCAATTCTTGTTGGTGTACCTGGTTATCTTGGGAGCGGGATTAAAGAAGCAGGTTGTCAGGCCCGTGGAAAATTGAAGAGGTGGTTTGTCAGGCCCGTGAGCAATTCTCTGAGCGAGAGAATTGCTGGGAATTGATTTCCTGAAGGTGTTGAACTACAGCTACAGGGCTCTGAGACTTCCTATATGGCCTATTGTTGAAGCCCTGGAAGGGAAGTGGGGCAGCCGAAGGACTGTTGAGTAGAGAAGGGGCACACTTCCTTGGGTGGGATAGGCATGTGGGGAATGAGAGGTTGTAGGCTATTAGTTGAGTGAGAACCTAAAACAAAGTCTTTCCTATTGTCTATGAGCCTTTAGCCTGGTTAGGAATCCCTTTACCCGGGTGGAGTTTAGTCCCAGCTCAGGGGTGACTCACTGTTGAGAGTGATGAACAGTGTAGTCTAAGGCTGGGAGGTTCGTGGATGGTCTGCACGCAGTTGGTGACAATCTTTTCCAAGATAAGTACCAATCATGTGACAAATTTACATGCTGCATTGTTATTTACGTGCTTATGTTACGGTTTATCATATGTGTGATTATAACTATCTCTATGTTTATGGGTATTTCCTTGTATATGTTGCATGTCTGTGTTTACTGTTATTTTAGTATGAAATCATATATTTATGGATTGTAATTGTTTGTTTACGTATTATATGTAAATATTTCGCAAGAACGTTGTATGTATATGTTATAATTGCATGCAGTTTGAAGAGAAAAAATTATGTGGCATAGTTCAGTTGAATACTGGGTATGTTACAGTATGTTCCGCAGTGAGAGAATGAAAGTGTTCCCTCGTGTAGCGTGGCCCGGCCATGGGTGGCCAGGGATTTTACATAGACTCTACCCCGTGGAACTCCCAAATGAGCACGCTTTGTTGTCTTTCAATCTCGCTTTAAAATTTGAAAGAAACATCCGATGAGACTGTATTTATTCTTTTCGATCTTGTCTGGATTAAATGAGAAAAGTATCCCCATAAATTATTCTTTAAGCCCTTTTCAGACTCTCTAAACATGAAAAGATTTCCAAGAAATCTTGTTTCCCTTCACGCTCGCCAAACTCAAATTTGAAATCACATCTGTACGGTGGTAGTTTACCCCTTTTTCAGTCCAGATGATCAATTTCACGAATAAAGGTATGCTCTAGGAACTTTGGTTCGCTAGAAGAGTATTCTCAGGCATAAGTTTAACCCTTTTTCAAGCCTAAGGAACTAAATATTCGAAAAAGGAACATTCTCCTTGGTTTTGGTTTATCAACTTTTTCGGGCCTTGGACATTACTTACGAAAAAGGAACCCCCACAGAGTCCATAGTCAAGCTCTTCTCAGACTCCCTAAAATTGAAAAGATCGTTGAGTGACCTTGTTCCTTCACACTCGTTAAAATGGTCCAGAAGAACATCTACTGGCATGAGTTTACCCTTTTTTTCCAGCCTATAGATTATAGAGGAAAAAGGTACGCCTCGGGAGATTCATCTCGCCGGGAGAGTTCTCCTTAGTAACTTTTATAATTTTTCAGGCTAAGGAGACTAAACTCAGAAAAAGGCTATGAGTCTATAGTTAAGCTCTTTCCAGACTCCTTAAAATTGAAAATATTTCTGAGTGATCTTGTACTTTTCAGACTCGTTAAAATGGTTTTGAAAAGACGTCTTTTCGGTGCAAGTTTACCCCTTTTTCGAACCGACTAGACTATCTTCGAAAAAGGTACTCCCTCGAGTCTTCTTTTACGTTTTTTCAGACTCTCTAAACATGAAAAAACTATCGATCTTACCTTCTCTGGGCTCGCTAAAAATTACATAAAAGGGGTCTCATTGTGTCTTGCTTAATCTCATTTGCATCTCTATGTCTTTGTCCTAATGTCGACTCCATGTTTCTCTCAACTGACCCTTTGAAGCATTCCTTATAAGCAAGCCTTGTATCACTTCTTGCCTCTACGATCTGACACCTTGACCCATGGAGGATTTTTCCCCGAGTGTCATTTTCCTGCACATGTCTCCTTACTCTGAGCATTAGTCTGTTCCTTGTGCGGAACTAGTGTGATTTCTTGGGACACTCGTTCCTCCTTTGTGACGTAGCATTCTTTTATTCTTTTTCAAGAATTTAAAAAATTAAAAAAGACAAAAAAATCAAATATTCCAAAAAGAGGGGACGAGAAATATGTATTCTTTTTTCAGCAGCATAGAGAGTCTCCCTTGGAAAAATCACATCCTTCCATTTGTTCGTCAAGCATTGAGATCTAGTATGAGCTTAGGAAGTTGTTCTCGCTACATAGAGTTGTGTCCTCCTCCATTTGGTTACTCTTCCAAACACATGGAGAGTTTGTGTTGCCTCATGCATCATGAACTTATGTCAATATCATGTTGCCTTAGTCTGATCATCTTTCATGATTTTTTCCAAGGGAAGTTTCACCCAATCTGAGTCGAAATTTCTGCAGTTTATCTCTTGACCTCATGAGTCGGCCATCTCAAGAGTCCAGTCAAGTCCTGATTCAAAATCGATGTAGTTCTCTGCCTGATCATCGAGATCCTCGTGTATTTTCCAACCAAGACGTCGAATACCTTAGGGTAGTGAGTTATACACTCCCATTATACTCCTACCTAATTTTTGAAGATCTTGAAGTTGTTTCTCAAGCTCTGAAGGCCTCATCTCCAGCCATCAGGTGTCACTAGCTTCTTGAAGATGGATACTCTACTTGTATATCTTCAACTGATTTTGAGATGTAGATCTATTGTGTATTGGTCGCAGATACACTTTATATAGTTATATGACATGGATCTGCAGTGTATTTGATTGGAATCCATGATTTAGTTTATCCTGAGCATGGGTATTCCCAACTCGGAGAGACAATTGTTGTTTTGCAGATGGCACCTCCCGAACTCTGGTCCCGAGCTCACTTGATTTCATACATCGATGAAGATATTATAATGTATTTCGGCCATTAGTTTCTCTTATAACCTCACATTAGGGGGCATCTTTTATAGCCCTAAATTTTCCTACTCATGCATAGATGGCCTTGGCCCTCTTACTTGCATATTTTTCCAAAGCATTGCTAAGAAGATCTTTTTAAAAAAACATATTTTAGAAGATGTATGCGCCCTACACCACTACAGCTCACGTACATACGCTTGTTGCACCACTATAGCTCGTGTACATATGCATGTTGCACCATTACTCTCACGTATACTTGCAAAAGTTGGAAAAAATAAAAAGTTGCAAGGAATTCAATGAAATTTATGAGCTATTGGAGGTTTCCCAACTAATCCACCTGCTATAGCCCGTCACCCAACCAAATAACCATCCTTTTCTCATATAAAAGGAGGTTTTGGGTTCTCATTTCTAATGTAAGCATAAGAACAATGAAACTCTGCCCAATTTCACTTCCCCTCCTTGCCCAAGATATTGTTGCCTTATGAGAAATTGCTTCAACATCCCCTCATTAACCCCTTCTTCCTCCATTTAACCCATTCCCTTCCATAGAAGTGATAAAAAGATTGAGAGAATAATTTCATACAAGGTGCACTTGGAGCATGGTAAAGAGGAGCCTGAACCAAGTTCGTGGAATGGTGGTTGACTCAGATTGTAAGGTATAATCTTTGTATGATGAATAAAAGAATTACATTTTCCTGTCCCAAATGATGGTGTCTTGAGTATTTTTATTGATTTATACTTAGCATCTAACATCTAACCCTAACTTATGTATAGAATAGCATGCTTATGGTTCTTGTTTTCTTATCTTTTGATGCAGGTCATCCTTGGGAGGAGACATGCAGTAAGTGGAACTTTCAAGTGTGAGGCAATCATCACCAGACGTGGGATCAAAGGTATAGTTACCCGATCTCTTCTCTCTTTGATTTATTTACCTTAGTTTTGGTATTTTTGGGGTAGAATAGAAAATTGATTAACTTTTAGACGGTTATTCGCTCTATCTACAACTTGAACCCTGGTGTAGTTAAAGGGGGATTTTTCCTTCTAGCATCTCCTGACACACTGGTTGCAGGAATGCATTTTTAATTCTCTTTAATATATCCTAAGTTGAGTTTTGTGTCCTTGGAGAGTTTACTCTCCAATCATATTCCAAGGCCCTAAGACTACCTATTTTTGGTTCACTATAAAAGAAAAGTGTCTAATAATTTTTAGACTATGATTTTTTTTTTTAAGGATGTTGCTTAAGTCCAAGGTTAATGGATGAAACTTTATGATGTTTGGACTCTTGAACCAACCAAGCAATGCAATAATGATAATGCAAATTTTTCTTTTCAATGAAATCTAGCTATGGGAGGGGAAGAGATTTTCATTTTCCTTTGCAACATTTAAAATTGACCTCACACACACCAAGAAACCAATAATAACTTCAGATCTAGAACCACAAA
This sequence comes from Picea sitchensis, assembly GCA_010110895.2. Lineage (NCBI taxonomy): Eukaryota > Viridiplantae > Streptophyta > Pinopsida > Pinales > Pinaceae > Picea > Picea sitchensis. Next base: position 31,776 of record SNQJ01S0017065.1, on the reverse strand, counting down.
ATTCTCCTAATGTATTTGTTCACTAATGATTAAGAATCAAATCTAGCATGCAACAAATATTTTTTTGTCTTTTTGTGATTTTTTCCAATTGAAATGTAAACAATTATGAATCTATGTAAGAAAACACAAAGAAAATGGAAACCAGCAAGACATTGCAAGAATATGGGTTGTAGGAAATTGGAAGTGAGGCTGGATCATACCACTACAATGTCACTAGTAATATCTCACCCAAATCTCACCTAGGACTGTATATCTAGTGATGAACAATGGTTATACAAGGATAAGTAAAACAACCAATGACAAACACTACTATATCTTTTCATATATGTCGGGTTCTCTACCCAAAATTCCTGAAATTATTAGATAGAAAGAGATCTTACCCGATAAATGTAAAGAGATCACACACAAGCATTCAATAAACCAACTGATGGAAAAGTATGTGACAAAACATTGATCAAACAGATACAAAACCAGACTATAATAGACCATTGTAGAACCCTATTTATCAGAGGAGATATCTAAATTAACAATTATGGGTCTTACACTACAAATCTACAACTTTTACAAAGCCTCACGAGACACAGGCCTATCAACTGACGAGGGGCCTCATGGGACACCTATTAAGAAATAGGTGAGAGCCTGCAATATTTTTTTTCAAAACAAAGAATCCATTCTAGATCTTCCAAATCTATATTAGATACCTGAGATTTGATAGATCTAGGATCTGAGTCAATTAAAGGACGAATCTCAAGAAGACACAATCAAACATAGGGAACGATTGGCCAAGAGACTCAAATTAGAGAAGAATTGTTCCCCAGTGGAGTCGCCAGTTCTGTTATGGGACAAAGTCTCACAAGGATCTTGCTGAATACACAACAAAATATCCCTAGAATTAGCCTAGTAATCCTAAACATAAAGAGGGCTACACTTCTTCTTATTTTCCAATATCTAGATTCAAACACATAGATTCATGATTATCCTAAGGAGTGGTGAAGTTTGCATACCTTTCTTGAGGTTGTCCTTTGTATCTCCTGGTAGTTGCAGTCCTGAAACTACAGCTCCAAGATCCACAACTTGCTTCCTGTATACAAAAGATAAGAAAAACATTTCTACCTCTCTACTTGGGATTAGAATCCTAGATCTAATTTGATTCCGATCAAATCTACAATAGCATGAATCGGATCTAAAATTTTGTATAATGGAATACAGATATATCATGGGAAAACTGATGATATATTAATAATATAAAAAAATTACATCAAGCATACCTTAGGCATTGATGCATTCTCCCTTCACCTCCTTGCTCCTTTCTTCTATTTGTGGTAGATGGAACAAGTACCTTAGGCATTGATGCATGCTCCCTTCACCTCCTTTCTCCCTTTATTGACTTTTTTTTGTGGTATATGGAACAAGTACCTATGTAATTTGACATCATAACATTATTATGAATTCTTCCTCCTCTTTCCAAAGGCTTTCCTTTGTTATATATCTCTTTTGAGGAAGTTTTGGAAATACTCTAGATCTTCTAGAGACCACTAGAGACTCAAATGATGTGAGTTCTTAGGTCCTTTCCACAAAGATACAACTCATCCCTCACTTATCACCTCGTAACTCCTTGAATATATAAGATTTAGAGAGACTTGCTTGTTGAGCCACTAGTGACCAACGCGGGTCCTCACTTGTTGTCCACTAGGTGTCAAGCTAGCATCTCCAAAAATGGGCTAAACCTTAGGCAAAAGATGTATTTTGGATTCTATCCTCTTATGGATTCCTCTCTATCCTATAGGGTGAAAATTAAGGCTATAACAACACCAATGCACTTTCTTATTGGGGGAGAACTGGTGCACTTTGTTATTAGGGAGCATTGCAATGCATTTTAGTTCTTATTAAATAAAAATAAAAAAAAAATTAGTATTTTATATTAATAGAGGTTATCAGAGGCACTAGGGAATTTGTTTTGGAGCACTAGTGCACTTTGTTATTGGGAAGAGCACTAGTGTGCATGGTCGACTCAGGAGCATCAATGCACACAGTCAGATAAGGAACATCGATATTGTTGACTTGAAAATGCGCACTAGTCTGTTATTCCTATATAGTGTGCACTCTGAACCACAGAAGCATTTTTTAAAAGAAAACTTACAACGACATGGTTTGGTATCTAATGAAATGAGTGATCCCATTGAAACAGATACAAAATTCCCCATATACAAGTAAAGAAACCCTATAAAAATCTATTTCTTAAAAAAAATCTACTTGTGAAATATAGAGAGGAAAACTAAGAAAAACAACTAGGAAGCTAGGGATTCCAATACTATATGGAACTGTGAATCCCTTTTATTTTATTTTTTATAATGCACTGAAATATGTTTAAATAAAAAAGGGGAAATATTGAGATGATGAATAGAATAAAATCACATACCCAAAATTTCTCCTCTGCAAATATGCATGTAAATTTCACTCTTCAAAAAAATATGCCCACTCCAAATACTTTGCTTGTATATCTCTCTTGCACAAGTCACCCCTCAAAATTTTGGAAAAATAATGAAATAATGATTAGGGTTTTCATTTATAAACACATACATTTTGAAAATATTAAATTCCCGCTCATTTTTTCACTGTATGTTTAAGTGCATTGATTCGAATTGGTTTTATTTTTTAATTTTATCTTTTAATAGTTCTCCTGATAGTAGTATGCATTGGTGCATTATTTTTACCAGAACACACCAGGGGTATATTGGTTTCTAAGAACACCATGGAATGTTTATGGTTTTTAAATTAATTTATTTTATTTAAAAATTGATTTTTATGGTGCATTTGTTATATGAGCATTGATGCGCTTTTTTATTAGGGGCACACTGGTGCACTTTGTTATTGGGGAAGCATCGGTGAACTTTTTTATTAGGGGAGAACCAATGCACTTTGTTATTGGGGAAGAACCAATGCACTTTTTTATTAGGGGAGCACCTGTGGGATGTGCTATTGGGCGAGCACCGAGGCGCTTTGTTATTGGGGAGCATCATGATGCATTTGATTTCTTATGAAACAAAAAAAAATAGTATTTTATATTAATAGTGGTTATCGGAAGTATTGGGGCATTATGTTTTGGAGCATCGATGAACTTTGTTATTTGGGAGAGCACCGATGTGCTTTGTTATTAGGGGTGCACCGATGCACTTTGGTATTGGGGGAGAACTATTGCGCTTTGTTATTGCGGGAGCATCGACAATATTTTAGTATTTTATATTAATAGTGGTTATCTGTACACTTTATTTATTAAGCACCGTGGTGTTATGGTTTGTAAGAGCACCGGTGTGCACAATCCAATTATGAGCACTGGTGCACATGGTCGACTTAGTTTCACCAGTGTGCATGGTCAAATTAGGCACACCGATGTTAAAGCCTTCTCCATCCGCCTCTACTAAACACCTCCACTATAAACATATAAGGGATAAATTTTTCAGGGTGGGGGGGGTTCTGTAAAAATCTCCCCTATAAGGTGTTCTCCTTGCAGCATCAACTCCAAAATGTAAGCATGTATTCAAAAATAATTATGAAATCTTGATTCAATACTTATCTATATGGTTATTTATCTTCTTCACAAGGCTACCATGGGCAAGAGTATATCTCACTATCATTTCTAACACACCCTTCTTGATTCCATCCATCAAGTCATTTTAATATTTCACAACAAATTTGATTCATAGTGGATCATTATATAATTTTTCATCCTCTTGGTACTTTCTAGGATGAAAATTTGGAAGAATTTGCTTGTAGAGCCCATTTTAGGGGTAGGTTGTAGTTTGGTGATTTGGGGTCCAAAAATTTCCATAGCTAGTTTGAGGCATCAAGAAAAACTTTTTGGTGTGAAAAATTTGTGAGCTTAGGTCACGAACCCTTGATCATGTTGTTCTACACACCGTAAACTTAGTGAAAAAAAACCTCAATCAGAGTTCGTATACACAATTTATTCATCCCACAAGTTGACTTACCCTATTAACCACCATGGTATCGAGTGGATGCCAGATTAGCCCCCATTAATCACACATGTATGGATAGTTACATGTGGACATTCAAGAATGTTATATAGGGTCCAATACCCTAACAATAATTGAGGGTTAAGGCATGAAAAAACCTAACTTGGAGTAGATATCATGGATTGAGATCGATATCCATCATCAACACTAGCTCTATACTTAGAAGTAGCACTTACCCCCAAGTTTAGAGCTAGTGGAAACTTGCATAAATGAAAAGGTTGATATCATCATTCTTGACTTTCTTCCTAGTTCAATAACCATATAACCTTGTATTGTCGGGATCTAAAAATGACCATGTCATCATCTATCCCTAAAAGGAGAGAAACAAAGTCTATGATTATAAGAAATGACTTAACATATGTAGTCCCATTAACCCAACACAATGATGGGTTACACTAATACCAATACTTTAGAGGTCGTTCTATTGGATGTAAAGGCACCCTTGCATTCAAATACATGTAATGATTTGAACTCTAAAGTGTCAGGATTGGTGCAAACTTCACATGAGAGATAATTATTAACTACCCATGTGGCAAGCATTATCTACCATGTGGAGGTTGCATAAATCCCAACACTTAGAGGTTGCACCACTGGATATAATGAAATTGGTATAATTGATGACATGTAGTGTTGTAACCTCTATATGTTTTGGATTGGTCCAAACTCTACATCATGGATAAAGCTTGCCCATGCTTGGGATACATGACTAGAGTTAAATGTTTTGATTCCAAGGACACTAACAATGACACTGACATAAATATGATAGACGTTAGGTATATAACATGTGCTAGGTCTAGGCCCATTTTGGGGAAAAGGCCATTTTTTGAGAGAAAAGTAAGAAGTTGAAAAAATACAGCTGGAAGGAAAAGCAACACATGTGAGGGAATCATGTGAGGCACGCATGCAAGGGAGACCTAACTACATAAGGGTTAGGGTTTTTTCAAGAGATTGTAATGGTTGATAAGCCAAGAATATGTATAAGTAGTACCTAGGAGGTCGAAGATACAGACACGGGGAAGGAGAGAAAGGATAGAACTGAAACATTATGTACATTGATGAGATAGATAAGAGTTGAGAAACTCGATCCTGAGGGTTAGATACCAGGATGAGAAGCCTGGTGAGATCTAGTCATCCTCACAGGGATCGGGAAGCCTGGTGAGATTGTAAGATCCAATATTGTAAATGCGTGCGATGCGATATATTGTTGATACATAATAAAAGAGATTGACAGCCAAATCTTTGTGGACGTATCCCAGGAGGTGGTGAACCACGGTAAAACTTGTGTTATGTGAATGAATGTTATGCATCTCCATTGTTGTTAATGATTAAATGAATGAAGGAACTAGTTATATATGATATTTCACATGCATGAGTAAGAGTGACTAATTAATTAAGATGTTAGAATAAATCAATGAATATCACAAGGTACAACCATAGATCCTCGGTTATTCCTAGGCTGCAAAAGTCTGAGTATTGCAGCCACCCATAGAACTATCTCGGGTGAGACTGCTCAGTGCACTATGTGTATTGCACTGCCTTCTGGTTTACCAGGGGGGTGATAGTTTTAGAGGGATTTTGTTGGAAGGTTGTTATATCTGAACCTGGGTCAATGTATGAAAATAAAGTAAGATCAGAGTAGATAAACTATTAACCCAACAAATGGTTATGTTTCCGGTTGGAGAATAATGGGATTGACTGAATAAGATCTCCTTAAGAAGCGTAAAAAGAATGTCAGATCTCGCAAAAAAATGTTAAAAGAATGAGAATATAAAAGGGGATGTTGAGACCGTGGAACCCAACGAAGGCATAGATCGATATCTAGTTGAAAAAAAAGGAGTTGTAGTTTGTGCAGAAAGATAAAAGAAACTCGAAGTTAACACTACGCAAATATATGGACAAGTACGTATTCAACGACTTGCATGAAGTATTTTTCTGTGATTTCTCGCATGTGTTGCAGGAGTGGATATTGAGGTTGAAACAAAACCATCCTACAAATTAGATCAGACATCTAGAGTGGAATCATATGAAGATCACGCAGTTACAACAAGTTGACAATAAATTTACCAGTTTCATAGATTTCTGGTTAGACAACATTGTTGCAGGATTTGTCACAGAATTTATAGTAGATACTGCGAAGTCTTACAGCGCAATAGAGAAAGAGTTCCTGAAGGGACCTCGAGGTAGGTATATTAGATCGCTATATAATTCTATTAATATATTACTATATAACAAAGGTATAATGACAATTACCTTAGACAACTAAAATTTCCTACGTGCATGGGGGAAGGGGGGAAGAACTGACAAGAGACAGAGAAATGGAGGAAGAAATGGATAGAGGAAAGAAGGAGTAGGTCTTGGATCCAATCATTATGGAGGAATACCAGATCAAGCATATCATGGCAACAGTTGGAGGAATGCGCAGTGGAGTACCCTACCAATATAATATGAACAACAAGAAGAGAGACATAGTCGCGAGGGAAGGATTGGTAGGTGACGAAGAAGAGGTAGAGGATCATTGGGATGTGGAGCATATTGAGGAAATCTTATGTGTGACATATGAAAGGAAGACAAGAGGTCCAAGAACAGGAACAAAAGGCAGCACTCATATCCATATCAGTGTTAGTTTGGAACCCATAAACCCATGTGTGACTAATACACCAATAAGAACACCACCATTTAGACAACCAAATTTCTGAATGAAGACAACATGAAGTACATCTGGTTAAGTAGAAACAATTGGAGGAGCTAGTTCAGGAAGTGGTAACCAAGTATCTACACCACGTAGAGGTAGTAGTTCAACATTCAGGATGGCAGGACATGATCCCACCATCAGATTACCAGAATTCAAGGGAGAGGCATTAGAGGAACCTAAGAAGCACTTGTTCATTTGTGAAAATATATGAGAAGAAAAACATATCACAGATGAGGATGCTAAACTTGCGCAGTTATCCATCACGCTAAGAGACCATGCACTTGATTGGTACATGACCTTAGTTGCAAACAGTCCACCAAGGACAACCAGAACGATTGTGGATATCAAGAAGCTATTGATAAATAAATTCCAGAAGCCTAGCTTAGAGGATCAATACATGAATGAGATGATAGAGATTAGACAGAAACCAAGATAATCTATGTGGGAGATTGACCAGAGATTCAAACAATTGAAGGGAAAGATAAAATATGTCGTGATAGACATACAACATAGGCATTTGTTTGTCAAATCACTGCTACCACATTTGAAATAACCTTTGAGACAACAAAAGTTTCAGACTCAGGCAGAGGCTCTGCAGGTAGCCCTACAACTGGAAGAGAACCAATATCAGAAGACAGATCTAGCCATAGAGGATTTGAAGAACTTAACATTTCAGCTAAACCAGAACAGGGGTAAGGACAAAAGAGAAGTTGTTTGGTGTACCACACATAGGACAGAAGGACACCACAAGAATGGATACCCAACATTCACACAGTACATGGCAACAGGACTACCAAACCATTTTCCATCAGGAGGACTATGGTGTGATATTTGTAAGACACAGGGGCATGATCCATATCACTTTCCAATGATGCAGAAATACTAGACGATGCCTAAGAGTTCATATTGCAACTTTTGCAAGTCAATAGGCCATGATGACAAATATTGTAGGACAATGGAGTTGATGAGGGAAAAAACATCAGATACTTATAGGGTGCAGGCAAAGATGATGATAAGGAAAGATGCACCATATTTTAACCAAGTACCAACCCCATATAACATTTCTCCACAACAATATAACACTATGCAATCGCAGTACAACACCGTGCAGCACAGTATAATCCCACGCAGTATAACCAGGTGCCCCAGTATAATGCACCGCGAGGAGATTGAATTGGATACATAGGTGGAGGACGAGGTAGAGGAGGCTTTGGAAGAGGAAGAGGACCGATGGTATGTCACAACTATCAACAAATAGGACAATATGAAAGAGAATGTCCACTTCCACCTGCGACCTGTATGTATTGTCGCGCATCAGATCATGACACATAAGATTTTTCAACACTATTGAGGAAGATCCAGGAAAAGAGAAACCAGAACAATCAGTATGGTCAATGGATTTCTGCAGAAGCAAGGGATGATGGAAGGAATATCAACATAGTCACGCGTGGAGGAGATAAGATAGGAAATTCCATAGTAAGACAAGATTCATCACAACACCAATGGGTGAAGAATAATTTCGAACCACAAAAGCAGTTTGATGCACAGAACGAAAAAGGGATATTCAATGAAGACATATATTGCATCTACGTCAACTTCACAACATACTTAGGACATACCAACGTATGAGATTCCTTCATCACTGGATCACACTAATGAGGCGCAACCTCTAGGACAAATATGTACCATAAAGGATTTTCTGCAATCCTATGTTAAGTTGTTAAATGACCAATCATCTGTTAAAATTTTGCAAAATATGCTAGAAAGATATAACTTAGAGGTAGAGGGGAAACTAGAACAGAAAACAGTCAATCACCTTCATACAAGGAGGAAAAGTAGGGAATTCAGATTGAATTCTAACATTGGAGATTTCGATATGGGGGACATCATAGTAGATTTAGGATCTAAGGTGAATGTATTACCCAAGAAGACATGGAAATGTATGGGAGAGCTCACATTAGGATATTCACCTGTTCATCTAAAACTAGCAAATCAACACAAATTTCTACCAATTGGAAGGATAAAGGGTGTGACAGTAGATCGAGATGGATTGTGCACTAAGGAAGACCTTGAAGTAATAGAAATAGTGGATGACACAACACTGTATCTAGCACTGCTTGGACTAGATTGGGCGTTCGACAAATAGGCCATAATCAATTTGAAGACGAGGAATATGAAATTCGAGTCAAGAGAGTACAAATTCATTGGGCCACTAGACCCATCATAATGATAAAGGTTTGTAGAGCCCACTTGTTTAGACCTGGAGGAAATTAACCAGTTATATAGAACCACTACGTGAGAAAAATATTATGTGAATTGAACTGCAGATGGGGTATTCAGTTGGAGAAGTATCACGTCATGCATGTCAGATTCAAATACAGGGTTGGAAAATTGGCAACAAAGATTACATGAAGTCTCCACAAGAATATGCACAAGAATAGACCGCACAGTACGATGGGTAGGTACAGAGATAAGAGAACCTTCTAGCTTTCATGGGGTGAAAGACTTAGAAGAATTCCTAACAAGATATGAAGATGAAGTGTTACCAAATCAGAGGATCTCAACTCTGGATATAGCACTCAAGGAAACACCTGCAAGATGGTGGGGTGTGCATAAAGAGATTGTTAAGTATTGGTACCAATGTAAATGATTATTGTGCATTAGATTCGACGCAGAGAAGAAGAGCAAAATGATGCAGAGATATAATGGACAGGGGTCACCTATGGAACACTTGGAGAAGTGAATAACATTATGGACGATGACACCACCAAAGGAATGGCCTCATCACTTTATTAATACACTAGAAGGAAACCCATAAAACTGGTATGTGGACCAGGAATTGCGCAAAGGAACTACAGAATGGACAATATTACTATAGAATTTTACAGTCACTTTCTCATTTGAACATGAGAACCCAAACATAGATTCGACACTTAAACAAATGAGAGGGGTGATATTCATCAAGGAACCAAAAGTTTAACTTATGACAGAATATCAACAACATAACAGACAAACAATAAAAGAACTACTGTAATGCTACCATGTGCAGGAAGAAGCACCAGATGAAGAGGACCCACGCAAAATTCAAATAACATAAGTTCAAGGTGAAAGAGGGGTGGAAGCTCCACCTTTGGAATCAGAAGTGTTTGTTGCATCGATCAAGGTGAAGAAAGTCAACATTGGGACAACTGAGAATCCCAAAATGGCCAGCATTGGAGACTACTGGAATGAGAAAAGAGTAGAAATCATAACAGAGTTACTGCATGAGTACAGTGACCTAATCCCAACAACCTTTACAGATATGAAAGAAATAGAAGGAGAGATAAGAGAGATGATTATACCTCTCAAATTTGAGGCTAGATCAATCAGACAACGACCATATAGACTGAACCCAATATATAAGCAGAAAGTAAAAGAAGAAATTGATAGGATGTTGCAGGATGGAATCATAGAACCAGTGGAGGAATCTGAATGGGTAATCCCTATGGTAGTTCATGAGAAGAAGTAGGGAGGGATAAAGACATGTGTCAACCTGAGGAAGCTGAATGATGCTTTCTTACATGACCATTTTCCTACCCCTTTCACAGATGAAGTATTAGAGAATGTAGGAGGCCAGAAAGCATACTCATTCACAAATGGAATCTTAGGCTACCATCAAATCAAGATAGCCCTAGAAGGCAGGTACAAGACCACTTTTTTCACATAATGGGGATCCTACCAATACACAGTCATGCCTTTTGGATTGAAGAATGCACCATCTATATTCTCAAGAGTAGTCATATATGCTTTTAAAGAATTCATCCATCATTTTTTAGAGGTACACCTGGATGATTGGACACTATACATTTTGTTGAAGGACCATGTAGAGGTGTTAAGGTTGATGTTAGAAAGATGTAGGCAGTGTCAGATATCACTAAATATCAAGAAGTGCATCTTTGGGACACCTTTTGGGATACTATTGGGCCATATAATATGCAAACAAGGCTTGCTAGTAGATCCTGCCAAGATTGCAGTAATTGTCAATTTACCACCACCAAAATTAGTACGTTAGTTGAGAGAAACATTGGGACACACAGGCTGCTAAAAGAAATTCATAAAAGGGTATGCACAGATCACTGCACCAATGGAGAAATTGTTGAGGAAAGATAGTAAATTTCAGTGGAATGAGGATTGTCAGTGAGGATTGGACACTCTAAAAGAGAAGATGGTAACAACACCAATACTAGTATTCTGAGACTGGGAAAAGAAATTCCATGTGCATGTAGATGTATCAACTATACAACTTGGAGCTATTCTGGAGCAACCAGGAATAGGGGAATTGGACCATCCTATAGTGTTTGCTAGCAAAAAACTGTCAGAGTCAGAGCATAATTACAATACCACAGAAAGAGAAGGCCTAGATATGGTTTATGCACTCCATGAATTCAGACATTACTTACTGGGAAAACATTTCAAGATGTTTACAGATCATTCAGCTCTCAAATACCTAGTCAATAAGCCAGTGTTGGGGGGGGAGACTTCGTATATGGTTACTGATGTTCCATGAATTTGACTTTGAAGTGATAGTCAAACCAAGGAAGTTGAATGCAGGACCTGATCACCTATCAAGGTTCACTAATGGAGAGGAACCTACAAACTTAAAGGAAAAATTCCCTAATGCACAATTATTTTCAATACAAGTATCTGATGAATATTTTGCTGACATCATTCAATACTTGAGTATAGGGACCACGCCACATGAATTCAACACTGCTAAGAAGAAAAATTTGGTAGTCCGAGCTGCATACTATCAATTGATTGAAGGACACTTATACAAGATGGGTGCAGACATCATCTTGAGAAGATGTGTACTAGAACATGAAATACCTAGGATTTTAGCAAAGTCCCATGAAGGAATAGCAGGAGGAAATTATGCAGGCAAAGCTACCACGCAAAAGGTATTGCGCGCAGGACTATGGTGTGATCTGGATTTTATGAGCAAAACGAAATGAATACATATTATTAACAGGTGCTTAACACAAAATAATAGAGATACAGTAAAATTGGTTTTCTATTCAATAACAAAATAAGCTGAAACTGTAAAATGCAGTGGAAATAAGCTTGCTGGAATGGTGGCGGCTTATCTCTGAGAAGAGATGTGATGGCTATGCTCATTCGCAAGAAGAAGGTTACAATGAGGCTCTAAAGGCCTTTTTATAATAAATAGGAATGCAAAAAACCCTAGACATCCAAAAATCTAACCCTATGAGATGAAGCGCCAAAAGTC
>SNQJ01S0017065.1:9277-19763 GCA_010110895.2 Picea sitchensis | reverse complement strand
CTCCGTTTTAGGCGTATGATAGCCCGTTGGAAAGGTATCATCAAGTAGATTCATTTTGAGGCCTCAATAATTTCGTAGGATATCATTGAGTTTGGTCAATCCAGAAAAACCTTCATTTAGGCCCTCTATATGGCCCCGAAAGTTAAAAATGCTAAAAATAGTAAATTGCCAAAATTGCCAGAAAACTGTTTTGAGCCAACTAGAAAAGGTGGGTGGCCATCCATATCCACCTGGATCATGGTGGCTGAAAGTTCACATAGATGCAAAGGAATACTTCTAGATATGGGATGTATGTCAGAGAGTTGGTAAACCTAATAAACATGATGAGATGCCCCTAAGACCACAAGTAACCTTGCAGGTATTTGAAAAATGGGCAATAGACTTTGTATGACCAATTAACCCACCAAAAAAGAGTTCAGGCGAAACGTATATGATTATTGCGATAGAGTATCTAACAAGATGGGCAGAAGCAACACCAGTAAAAGATTGCATCACAGAGATAGCAACACACTTCCTGTTTGAGAAAGTGATCACTAGATTTGGATTCCCAAGTATTTTGATGAGTTACCAAGGCACTCACTTCATTAACAGTACTATTAGGGCTATGACTGAGGATTTTGAAGTCTATCATCAAAATATTACACCGTATCACCCTCAAGAAAATGGAATAGTGGAAGCCTTTAATAAGATCCTAGAGAATGCATTGACAAAGATCTGCAATGTCAACAGGGACGATTGGGACTTGAAGATACCAGCAATACTATGGGCATACAAGACTACATGAAAAAAGTTGACAGGGAAGACACCATTCATGTTGGTATATGGACAAGAAGCAGTGGTGCCATTAGAATATTTGGTACCTAGTCTATGCATAGCAGTAATCACTAACATGACAAAACGAGGCACAATCAAAGAACAACTAAGTCAACTAATGGAGATGGAGGAAGATAGGATCCTAGAAGGATTTCACTAAGAGGTACAAAAAAAAAGGGACAAAGCTTAGCATGACAAACATATTAAAAGGAAGAGTTTGAAGGAGGGAGACCTAGTCCTGGTGTATGACAGTAAATTTCTTCAGCACCTAGGAAAATTCATAATACATTGGTTGGGACCATATGAAATGAAGACTATCATAGATGACGGAGATGTACAGTTGAAATATTTATGAGGTACACACTCAGAGGAATGATCAATGAGAGTCAATTGAAACTCTACAGGGACAGTCGAGCTCCTAGCACTTAGGAAGTTAACACGGAGTAAAAAAAAAGAGAGAAGAATAATTCAGTGCACATGGAGAGCCTCGACAAAATAGGATTGGGCAGACGAAATGAGGTAATGCAAGAAAACCAGGGTTTGAAAACCACGAGGAGCAGAAGAACGGTTAAATGAGTAAAAAGGTATCATGCACAGGAAACATAAAGAAAAGGGGGAAAATAGATAAGTATCAGTGTGACACAGCTATCATTTCCCCAACACGCTATAAATTCGGAAAGAGGGGGGGGGGAACCGACCCATTGTGATTTTGGCTAAGGAGAAAAATGTCGAGTCGAGCGGAAGAATGATAGAGTGTGAAATTGCGCTACCAACCAACGAATTGAGAGCTTGTCATTTGAATTTAACCACCATGTCACCACCACGGGTTGGAGCACCAAGAAGAACTGGATGAAGCACCCAGAGTACTACATGGGGACCACAAGGCGAAACCAGTGAGATGTCGAAAGTGGTGGATGTGGACGAAATACACACACCAGAATACGAGCAAATCAAATTACATGTGGATGAGGAGAAAGAATCCACATAGGAGCCCGAGAAATTAGTAGAGGATGTCGTGCGGACAAAATTTGACACGTCCAGAGGAAAAGGGCCATAGGAAGCAGAACCGGCCATGGAATCCACGCAGCAAGGCCTAGAGCCAGAACCAGAGAAGGAAACAAAGCAAGAGGGGGAGTACCATCCCCACAAGGGAAAAATAAGTTGAGAGCATAAACTAGTACGCAGGGCGTACAATGCACTCAGGAAGAGCTAAGTATAGTAATGCCAAAAATTCCCAATGAAGTGAAAACTAGGGATAAGATGGTAGGAGGAGTCGACGACCTTAAATACTAAGACCAAAATGTTTCAGATGCCACAAAGTTCCCAGATTTGGCATCGCAGAGCTACCTAAAGAGTAGGGGAGAGGGCCTATAAGGCGCACCACTGTTGGAGCCTGCACAGTGGATCCTAGGCCTATACAACACAGGTATAATGAACCTCTTAGACATACCTCACTTTGGGCATGGAAAATACATAAATGCATGTTAAAAAATTGCTAGCAAGGGTGCATGAAGGCATACTATGGATGGACAGGCTATTATCGATCAATTTTGACCTCATCGCAGAGACTAAAGGCCATCTCCGATGAGATTAAAGAGAAGTATGGCACAGAGAGGGGGAATAAAGGAATCGGGATCAATGACATCAATGATCCTGCAAATTGGTTTGCAATGAGATTGCTCAGTTGAAAATTAATGCACAATTGTCGAAAAGAAGAAGTGTCTGTAGGAGTAGTAGCATTTGTGATGCAATGCGCAAAGGGGAGCTCGATGAGTTGGGCCCCATACCTACTCAACTCATTCCTAGAACACTATAAGGATGCGCAATACTGGGGCTCTGAGTTCCACTATTTGTGCTTACTCATCCTCATTGCACTTATAGGGTGGCATGAACCAACATATATGATGTTCCTCACACTGACAGGAAAATGCGGTGCAGCGCGTTACACATCACTTCGAAGCACCGTAGATCCTAAGGTAAAGAAATTCAACAATGACATGTCCGCGCAGTACTTAATAGAAATTCAAAACAGCGTGACAGAGACATGGAGGATCTCATCAGAAACTATCCAGGAGTATGGACATATAGCCAATTTTCGTGCATCACATCACAACATGTGGCTACAGGCAAAGGAGGACCCCACCAAGGAGTGGTTGCAACTGAAGTATTGTGTGACGACACAAGACATCCACATGTAGGTCCAAGAGTGGCTTGAGGAGTGGAAAGTACTAGAGATCCCAAGCGCTACGACACCAATATAAGTCCAGACACAGGATAACACACTCCTTGCGCAGCAGATAGGCAGGAATGGTGCTACCCAACAAAATAAAACAACAATAGGTACAGGGGGGGAAGGAAGCTCCATTCGAAAGAATACTAGGACACAAAATAAGTCACATTATGGTCCGACACAGGGTCCACAGGCTACAGAGCAGGCACCAAGAGGACCGACAAGACATGTGAGTACAGAGGAAGTGCAGACAGAGGCACAAGATGTAACCATGGACGAAAAAGTTGAGCAGGACACTGGCATGGATACACAGATTCCTGAAGCATCTGAACAACCAGAGGCCCAAAGAAAGAGAACAACGGAGCAAGTAAGTGGCACCAGGAAGAAAGCGAAGGCCCATAGGAAACAAATGGAAACGTCACTGACAGCAAACAACGTAGAACTGATAGGCACGACAGTAGAAGATCGGTTGTCAAATGTATGGGAAAATGCAGAAAAACATAGAACTTCAATTTTGGAACAAGTACAGGAGGTAAAAACAGCGTTAGAACAACTGGGGATCAAGGCGAAACAGAAACAGAAGGACAAATCGACGCCAGTAAGAGAAGGAGCACTTGTCGGATAAACAATACAAATCACAGTACAGGGAAGTGATAACCTTATCATAACACTAGATATGTTGTTCATCAATGAGGAAACGACGCAGAAGCCCGTGAAAGATATCGAAACGTTAGACTTGGCGATGCCCAAGATACCAACAAAAGTGCTATATAAGCTATAGGTTAGCGTCGTGCAAGAGATGCATTCCAAAGCAAGGTCTGATGCGACGAATCTACAACTAGTGCAGGAAGAAAATATGGCACTAAAGGAAGCCATCATCTAGGAAGGGCATAGGAAAGAGATAGCACAGTGAAAAGTGGACCAGATGGAGACCTAGATAGACATATTCTTTCAAGCTATCTCAAATGAAACGGTATCAGAGGAAACATATTCGGAGGAGAAGATAATAAAGATAGCGCATACTCTACAACAATATAAAGAACAGATCAAGAAATTGGATGAGCGTGCGGTACCTATGACTCCCCCAGCAGTCTGGGCGCAAAGAGAGCAAGATGTGATAGCAGCCACAGAGAACATCGCACATAATATACATAGGGTGGAAGAATTGTTGGAGAAGAGCAGCTAACTATGGACCCAACTATTAGAAGATGGGAGCCTACAAGAGATGCAAGGAAAGGAAGATAAATTGCATGCAACAGTGGAAGATGTCAAGCAGCAACAGAGGATAATATCCCTGCCAGAGAAGATTAAGACAACCGTAGAAATGAAGAACCTTCAGGAAGAAGAAAAAGTGGTACAGGCACAAAAAATCGCACGACAGGTGCAGTTGGAGCCCTTACAGGAAAAGGAATAACAGTTGGTCGTGGAAATCGACGCAGGGAAAGCATGCCTCGAACAGATAGGCTTGGAGGGGGGTGAGATCTTAAGACCACTAGTCATTGCGCAGGTGGTCGAGGCCATGACAACAAAGAGCAGCCAGGCTCAGGAGCAGTGCCAATGTATAGTCGACATGTACGAAGCACTGACACAAGCAGTGGAAGACACATGAGTTAGACAGTGACTCGGGACGAGCCACAATGTCAGTGTTGGGGGCCTGTTGGGCGCATGCCCATTTTGGGGAAAAGTCCATTTTTTGAGAGAAAAGTACGAAGTGGAAAAAAGACATCTGGAAGGAAAAGCAGCACATGCAAGGGAAGCATGCGAGGCGTGCATGAAAGGGAGACCTAACTACATTAGGGTTAGGGTTTTTGCAAGAGATTGTAATGGATGATAAGCCAAGAATATGTATAAGTAGTACCTAGAAGGTCGAAGAGATAGACACGGGGAAGGAGAGAAAGGATAGAACTGCAACATTTTGTACATTGATGAGCTAGAGAAGAGTTGAGCAACTCGATCCCGAGGGTTAGATCGCAGGTTGAGGAACACGGTGCGATCTAGTCAGCCTCACAAGGATCGAGAAGCCTATTGAGATTGTAAGATCCAAGACTGTAAACGCACGCGGCGCGATATATTGTTGAGACATAATAAAAGAGCTCGAGAGACAAATCTTTGTGGACGTAGCCTAGGAAGGGGTGAGCCACGATAAAAATTGTGTTATGTGACCGAATGTTATGCATCTCCATTGTTGTTAATGATTAAATGAATGAAGAAACTAGTTAGATCTGATATTTCACATGCATGAGTAAGAGTGACTGATTAATTAAGATGTTAGACTAAATCAATGAAGATCACAAGGTGCAACCACATATCCCCACTTATTCTCGGGCTGTAAGCGTCTGAGTATTGCAACCATCCATAGAACTATCTCAGGTGAAACTGCACAGTGCACTCTGTGTATTGCATTTCCTTTTGGTTTACCAGGAGAAATGATAGTTTTATGGACTTTTGTTGGAAGCTTGTTATATCCAAACCTAGGTTGATGTATGCAATAAAGTAATATGAGAGTAGATAAACTATTAACCCAACAACATGTCTAATGCAAGTTCATCATATTACGAAGAATATTTTCATTACTACAAGAATAAAGTCTAAATCTATTTATCCAATAAAATAAAATAGAACAAAAATACACAATTGTTTAAAAAATAAAAAAATAAATCCTTTGATCTAATACTACGTACACTCACAAATCAACATAATAATATGAATTTAAACCAACATAGTTAATTTTCATCATAAGTGGCACCCAAATATATATATGGATTGATTATGGTTCTAATTTCATTCAACGTTTTAATAATGTAATAATAATTTTTAGGAGATATCAAAATATTAAAATAAAATAAAATTAATAATTTAAATTTCTCTTACCATTAACTATCCTTTCATTCATGAGTTAATAGGAAATCGGAAACGTACATTGCTATTCTAGCTGAAATACCTGGAATAATCATACCACTTCTACTAGGAGTAGCCTTCTTAGTGTTAGCCGAACGTAAAGTAATGGCTCTCGTGCAACGTCGGAAGGGTCCTAATGTAGTTGGATGGTTCGGATTGTTACAACCTTTAGCAGATGGTTTGAAATTAGCTATGAAAGAACCTATAACATTTTAATATTGTAATGATAATTTTTAGGAGATATCAAAAAATTAAAATAAAATAAAATAAATAATTTAGATTCTTCTTACCATTAACTATCCTAACTATCTTTTGTATAAAAATATTTTATAATATTTAATTGATTTTCAGTTCAATTATTTATGTAGATATTGCCACAAAACTTTGAAGAAAGCAAAATCATATATTTCATCAACTCCCATATAATTGAAAGTCAATTGTTTCATGAAATGTTATGACAACTATATCCATCCATGAAAAAAACATTATAATTAATACATATAATTAATTAAAATATATAATAACAATACAATTTTATACATTCATCTATAAAATAAAGAATATAATTAATATACATAATGAATTAAAATATATTATAATAATATAATTTTATATTATTGAGCAATATTTATAATTAAACAAATTTTAAAATAAAATTGAGCAAATATACTTTGTTTCATCTTCCTTTAAATCTTTGATATATTAAAAGTATGGTTATAATTACTGTATAATGTATAATGAAAATATTATTGACATGAAAAATAAGGGGTTTCTTAACATGGTTTGAAATTCAAATCAAGTGAAATCAAAGTATGATTAATAAAGGTGGCATAAAGATTTTTATTAATAATTAAATTATTGGATAATAAAATATGTATATCATGCATAATACTGATATTATTAAAATGGGTTATTATGATTAAATTTTTGAAATCAAATTATGATTAAGATAGGATGGCATAAACACGGTGGAAGGAATCATCGAGATCCCATCATCCAATACCATAATTAATGAAACATCCTCTTAGAATCAATGCATGTCATCTCGGTGTCACATCTAAGTAGGAAACGAGTTGTCAACGCAATAGTACCCTCCCCTTTCATCATGATATACACAAAGTACACTCTTCACATGAACATGGTGGGATATTGTACTCAACGTACACAAATATAGTTATGTTGACATGTCTTCATATCGTGTTGAAATCAATTGAAAAGATACTTAAAAACTGAAGAAGAACTCAACAATTTGGTGAGGCCATAAGGGCACAATACAAGTGAGATTATGTTCACACACATCATATTATAATTTGATAAATTGCGTATAAATTTATAGGTTAAAATAGTCTCTAACATCGTCCTAAATTTGTGGGTATGAAAACCACTCAAACACTAATCTAGAAATGTGTTTTTAGCTATTTCCTAACTATGAAATTTCGCTATTATTATCCAACACTCCCCTTTAATGGAGAAATAGATTTAATACAATAAAAATACATAACATTCCTGTCGGTCTTAGTCTAGGCTAGGATTACAAACATTACAAAGGACAAGTGAAACAAAATTTGTTTCAACTCCATGTATGAGTGAGTTTTTCTCTTCCTCATTTTCCAGATTGTGAACCCTCTATGCATTTTCAATTTAAGTCTTCCTCTTTTGCTGAAAATTCCATGTTTCAACTTCTTATGCTTAATCTTCTTGTTGGTGTTTGTCATCAATATGAAAATCATTTCAGATTGTCCATGCTTCTCCTCTTCAACTTTTTCTTCGAAAAATTGATTGTATGTTAACTGCTTCCACATGCCATTCTCTGTTGTTTTCTCTTCACCATTAAGCTTTTGATCATCAATTTGTTGCAAAATTAACTCATAGTAAAATATGATTTCTTCAAGGCTCCACTTCATAAAAATTTCTTCAATTTCAACATCTTCTTCTCCAATATCCATTGTGTTTTCATNTGTTTTCTCTTCACCATTAAGCTTTTGATCATCAATTTGTTGCAAAATTAACTCATAGTAAAATATGATTTCTTCAAGGCTCCACTTCATAAAAATTTCTTCAATTTCAACATCTTCTTCTCCAATATCCATTGTGTTTTCATCATAAATTGACTCAGTTTTTGTCTCTGTAATGCAGTCTTCTTCTTTTTCAATGATCGTGAAGCCTTCAGTAAGTTGTGGCTTTTCAATCCATTCTTCAAGGAACTTTAAATCTTCTTCCAAATATTTTGGCACTGCATCTGGGTGCTCTTCTTCATTGTTCTGGGTGCTCTTCTTCATTGTTGTATGCTTCTGTCAGTGCTCCCAGCTCTGTTGTTGCAGTTTTAGTATTGACGTTGTCTACAACATCATCTAACACATGATTTTCAATTTCCTCTACAACACTCGCTATCGCTGCAGATCCCTCATCATTCATTATTTCAAGTAGGTGTCCTCTTACATTTAGCAAATTATCAATATATTGTATTTCCTGCTTTATCTTCAACCAATCTTCATTTGACATGTTCTCCTCATCATACATTACCTCAATGACAGTTTCTTCATTACAATCATCATTATCCACATGCAACTGACCACAGTGGAGTTCAACATCTTCTACAGGTTCACCATCAACTTCAGAAGTTTCCTCATAAGCATATGCACTATTTTCACTATATTTCATTTCTAGAATATCCCATAACATTTTTACATTGTCTATATGACCAAATTCATATAAAATAGAAGATAAAATACTTGTATCCAATGTTGAAATAATAAGATATAAAACTATTTTATATCTTCTCTTATCATGGGAATTGGCCAAACCATGTTTAACAAATTACCATAAATCTATTAAATCAAGTAATCATTCTATTTTATAAGACCAAAGCTTAAAATTTTTAGAGAAGGATGGTTAGTATTTTCAATATTTCACCTATTTCTTCATGTTCCTCGTTGATTTGATCCAGATTCACTATGATCCTCAAGCATGGGTTCTTCCACAATGTTTCCTTTATATTAATAAAAGAAAAAAATCAACATTATTAAAATAAAAATGAATTTTATTATATTTTGAGAGTTTTAATACAAATAATTTTATTTTTTTTTGTAAGTAAGTATAATATATTAAAATCCTCTCAAAAACAGAGTATCAGAGCACATTACATGATGTTCAGTCTGAGGTGAATGGACTGCCCCAACAGAGGGGAAACCAGTCCATGAACTCAGAATTATCAAGCTGTTCATTTATTCTATTGCCTGTGGAGGTACATACTATTTGTACTTAAAAGCTTTAACAAAAACCAGCAGGAAATTGATAAAGTAAACAACTGGAAGCTGCAACTTAACTGATGGGCTAGACATAAGGAGAGTACTCGGGCCACTTGGGTTGGAAGTCTTCTGTCCGCGGCTCCTCCTCTATGTAAGTGACCTGGTCGCCCCAATTCTTGTCACCTTCCCCCTCGTCCACACAATTATTAGCTTTGCTGCCTGAAGTTGCTCCCATATCCTTCGCTGTGTCCATAGCTTTATCCCTGGTCGCGTCAGCAGCGTCTTCCTGAGTCGCACTCGGAACCTGGGACGGAGAGTCCTCGTTCTGTCTAGGGAGCAGGGAGTCCTGCAGGGAGGCGAGAGTGTTGAGGAAGGTGTCGACCTTGATATCCGTTTCCTGGAGACGGAAGTTGAGGTCTTCCACGCCCTGGCGAATGCCAAACGCTAAATCATACAGTGCCGCCATACTTTCCCAAATCTGCTCTGGTGTAGAAGCGTCCCGTGGAAGAGGACCTGCGCCTCGAAAGGTTTGATGGAGGTCGGGCTCGGGGTGGGGGGGATGCTCCGGAGGGTCGTCAGGTTGACGAGGGGGGGGGGATAACCGCACAGGGTACCAGCGCCCACGAAAGGGAGTGATCCTGCTCCAAATGATGCGAGGTAGAAGAGAGGTGGCCGGAATGGCTGCGAGAGGAGTGACTGCGAAAGGAGGAGTCCAAAGAGGCCGAGGCAGAGCGAGAAGTGGATGGACGCCGAGGCTTCCAGGGCGCTCCTCGCCTTGGCCTCCCCTGTAGGCGCGTCATGGTGCACCAGCTGCTGTAGGCGAAGGTGATATGTTGCACACTGTAGGAGATCAAAAGAACAGAAGAAACGGAGCCGATAATAAGTCGGAGCCTCTGCAGAGCTTGCTCTGCTAACACCCCGCTGCAACAAACAATGAACATTACGAACCACTGCATAATTTGAAACCCAGAGGGAGGAAGGACTGCGTTAATGGGCGCATTAAAATCCATTTGAAGTGCGTTTACGGAGCAATTAAGCTCTGGGGGGAGGCACGAGCATTTCACGTGCCTCCGCGTCTGGTAACCCGTCACCCGCCTCCATTGTCTGCCGCGTATCCCGCCCTAACACCCCATCCGGGGGGAGATCCATCGTGTTGGCTTTCAGGACACAGTGACGGAGGATATGGTGGTTCGGGTCGTCTTCAGCCCTGCAGAGGAGGTCTGAATCTTCCCAGGTAGTCCCCAAGTTAGCCAAGTCATCTGCCACCTGGTTTGCCTTCCTTCTGATATGTGTGGGA
>SNQJ01S0017064.1:155540-172872 GCA_010110895.2 Picea sitchensis | reverse complement strand
CAACAGTTATGACTAAATATGCTATGTTAAAAATCAACCTTTATGGATTCTTGAGGAATACCCCCACTGTTCTCCAACTTGCAGACATATCCATAGTCAAACCTGAAGGGATGTTGGAATATATAACAATTTCTATTGATTCTTGGGAATATCCTAATGAATTATTATTTCTTCAACCCAAGTCTCAATTCAATGGCTATCCTATTATTTTGGGGAGGCCTTGACTGCCACAACAAATGCATACATTGGTTGTAGGGAAGACAAGATGACTATAACTGATGGCCTATCCCAAAAACCGATTGTTATTTATCCTCCTACCCAACCTTTGATAACATAAAACCTTCCAATGTGGGTATAAGAAGAATAATATCTAACCCAAACAACTACCTATTCCATCTATGCAATCAGTACATCCTTGGCTAGTAGCAAAATTGATGAGGACACTTTCCTTAAAAACATTCTTCAAAACCAATATCCAACTGATGTGAAAATAGAGGTAATAAATGATGAAACCAGATCTGATATTTATGATAGAAATAAAACAAAATTATGTATAGACTTGTTCACTGCTTATATTGAAGACCCATTTGTCAAAATCGTAACAATCAGTCCTACCAAAACACTCAAAATCAGCACTAAACTTACCAACCAACAAGAACAAAATTGTTAGATGTGATGAAAACAAACATTGAAGCTTTTGCATGGGATTATAAGGATATGAAAGGCATCCATAATTCCATTCATACTCACCATATTTACATTAAAGAGGACTACAAATGTGTTAGGCAACCCCAAAGAAGGATGGATCCTGCAATGAAATATATAGTTAAACAAGAACTACAAAAGTTGTTAGATGTCGGGTTCATATATCCAATTTCAAATAGTGAGTGGGTCTCTCTTCTATTTATTGTTCCAAAAAATAATGGGAAATGGAGGATATGTGTGGACTACTGAGAGTTAAACAAGGATACAAGAAAGGACCATTTTCCCTTACCCTTCTTTGACCAAGTCTTGGATGTGTTAGGTGAGAATTAATACTTTTCATTCCTGGATGGGTTTAGTGGATACAACCAAATTTATATTAGTCCTAAATATCAGGACAAAACAACCTTTACTTGTCCCTAGGGAAACTTTTCTTACAAAATCTTACCATTCATCCTATGCAATGTTAAGTTTTGAGCTATTATTAGGTTTCTTTTCAATTTACTAGATAACCATAACATATATAGGATCACTGAGAGAAACAAAATCACAAGATACACAAAATTTATCCTGAGAAATGCTCATGGGGAAGAAAACCCAACAAAAAATTCCTTAATATAGATAACCAATACAATGCCAAGACAATAAACTAAAAATTACAAAATATCCTCTGTTGAGAAATGCCCCTCTCTCTTCCTTCTTCTGGCAACAGGAAACTACAGCTTCCTTCAAACTTGCTCACTAGATGAGTGAGCTGAGTGAGTGATCAAATGAGGTGCTAGCGTCCTTTATTTATACAAATTGGCAGGAGCTGTAAATGTGTCTCTTCACTGGGCAGGTCTGACTTGTCTTCTTAGTGGTTATAACCACTTTAATTATCCTAGGGACTGACTTCTCAATTTACATAATATATTTAGGGTTTGACCAATCCACAAAAGGGGATTTGGCCAATTACAATGCCTAACATGATCAATCCATAAAATGGGATTGATCTAATGAATAATAACTCAATAATAAATAGAATACTCTTTTCAGTTAAAATATTTCAATATTCCCCCTTAACAACAAGGGTATTCTATAACATCACTAGGAGATAGAGAGGGAAGCAACATCAACAACATCTGGAGCACTGACTAGCATATCTATAAATCATCGGAAGTTTTTCTCATCATCAATATCATCATTCACAATAGGGAGACGAAATTGAATCATCATCATCTTCTTCAACATGGATTAGAATAACACTAATACATCATCATCAATAAAAACACAAGGTTGATACAACATCAACAACAAAAATATCACAACACAAATCCCGGAGCATCATCAACAACAACATCACAACATGAAGATGGAGCATCATCAACAACAATAACATCACAACACGAAAGCTGGAGCATCATCAACATCAACACTAGGATAGAAATCTTCAGCACGAGGATGACATCTCATCAACATCAACACGAGGATGGAAATATTCAACATGATGTTGGCATCAAAACAACATCAACAAGAAGCTGGAAATATTCAACACTAGGCTGGCATCACAACAACATAAAAAAAAAGCTGGAAATCTTCAACACTAGGATAGCATCACAACAACATCAACATGAAGCTGGAAATATTTAGCTCTAGACTGGCATCAAAACTACCCCCCCTTTTGAGGGAGGTCCTTTCATACTACACCAAGCTTATCTCGAAAGTGCTCAAACTTTACACGAGATAGAGGCTTGGTCAACACATCAATCACTTGTTCATCTATGCTAAGATATTGGAGCTTTATGGCTCCTCTTTGCAACATTTCATGAATGAAGTGATACTTGATCTATATGTGCTCCGACTCATCATGGAACACATAATATTTATACAAATCTGGTTATCACATAGGATCAAATAGATGTGTCAACAAAATTTGAAGCTACATGGCTTCACCACTGGAGGAACATGCTGCAATATATTTTTCTTCTATCGCGCTGGGAGAAATACTGGATTTCTTCCTACTCTACCATTAAGTCATGGCTGATGCTAGACTGAAACAACATCTTGAAGTTCTCTTTCTATCAGAAACACTTCCAACTCAAACTAAATCAGTATATCCATACAATCTGAAGTCATGATCTCCGGTATAGTAGAGACCAAATCCAATGTACCCTTAAGGTACCTCATCACATGTTTTGCATCATCAAGGTGAACAGGTCTGGGTTCTACCAGATACTATCTCAATTTTTTTCACAACAAAATATATATTTGTTTTGGTATTCATCAGATACATCAACGGACCAATAATAATCTGTCTATAAAGAGTATCATCAACCAATTATGACAAGGTATCTACCAGAAGATTCAACTTTGTTTCCATGGGTTTGTTCAAGGATTTATTCTCCAACATATCCAACCTCTTTAGTATTTATACTACATTCTTCCCTTGGTTAAGGAAGATCTTCTCTGGGCGCTGTCAAAATCTAAGACCTAAGAGATAAAGCATTAAGTCTTTCATAAAACTCTGTAGCGAGATTATTTTACAATATGTTATGAGATTTTCTTCATATTGTCAAGAATACATCATCTACATATAGTAGTAACATCATTGGCTCATCATTCATAACCTTGATATAAATGCTAGAATCAAATTTACTCTTGTTAAATCCCAAGCTCGTCAGGAAAATGTCAATTCTTCTATACCAAGCTCTAGGAGCTTGCTTCAACACATATAGATCTTCCTTCAACCGATAGACATGAGTCTTTCTATATTCAATCTTCAAATCAAATATTCTCATTACATTGTACCAATATGGTACACTTTCTCAGCTGCAACTCAATCTGCACAATCATGTGCAAACTCTATGTGCTCTTTGCAAAGCACTATCTATCTCACTTCCTGAGAGTATGTCCTCTCCTCTTTCTACAACTATTCCCTCTGGAACTGGGTCTTTGCACCTGCAACTTATTTGAGGCTTAGAATGACTGATTCATATGTAAGTTTTAAACCTGTGAAGTAAAGCAATGCATATAGATTCTTAAGAAAAATATAAATTAATCAATGGCTCATACACATAATACACAAAGATTTATACCATAAACCCTTAGCTGGGAGAACCTTTCAACGCTTCATTGTATTTATTTTACCATTCACCATAATATATATATATATATATATATATATACACACACACACAATGCTTTTTAGGTATTCTGTAGATACCAAAACCCTAATCCTTTAATTCGAGATTAATTTAGAAAACCGCTAAAAATAGAAAAATCCGCTAAAATAGAAAAAACGCCCACTCTAACGGGCCCACACACACATATGCAAAGAATATAACACATACCCAACATTCTCCCACTTGTTTTTTTCTTTGCATCCAGGGGTCCACGGGATTATATAGTCAACAATCCAGGGCAACAATGCCCATTGTTACTCTCACTAGGAGAAATTTCTATGCTCATAGACTTTGTCAATGAATCTGCAACATTCTTGAAAGTGTCAACCTTTTCCAGCAACACCTTCTTTTCTTCAACCATGTCTCTCACAAAGTGATACTAAACATCAATATGATTTGTCTTCGAATGATAAGCTGGGTTCTTTTCTAGGAAGATTGCACTCTGATTATCACAATCTAATCTCACTGCTTGTTGTACCAACCCAATACCTGAACAAAATCTTTGTAACCATACTGCTTCCTTGATTGCATGAGTGGCTTCCATGTATTCAACTTTTGTAGTTGAGAGTTCCACTACAACCTGTCTTTTTCTCATCCAACTGATTTCTCCTCCAAATAGGTTAAACACATACCCACTTGTATTCTTCTGTGATCCATATCTCCAACCCAATCTACATCAACAAAGCCATATATGTCCACCACTCTGTCCAATCCTAGTCTTCCTTGGTAGAACAATCCATAATTGGTAGTGCCATGTAAATACCTGAAGAACCTCTTTATTACTGTCCAATGCTCCTTCACTGGTTTTGACATATACTTTATCAAAACTCCCACTGCATGTGCAATGTCTGATCTAGTACAAACTATTTCATACATCAAATTGCCAACTGCACTGGCATACAGAACATGGGACATGTCCTCTTCTTCTTCCCATGTCTTGGGACACTGATCTGCAAATAAATTTACACCTATAGGAATAATAACCTTGATCGATTTACTTCCATGCATATTAAACCTCTGCAATATTGTCTCAACATATTTTCTATGATTCAACTAGAGTTTCCTATTTGCACGAACTCTTTTAATCTCCATTCCTAGAATGAAGTTAGCAACACCAAGATCCTTCATGTCAAATTTGGAGGATAGCTGTGATTTCACCTCCTTGATAACAACCATGTTCTTTCCTACCAACAACATGTCATCAACATACAACACTACAAAAATGAAGTGATTACCAACCTACTTGGAATATACCATGTTCTTTCCTACCCTACTTCTCACAAATCCCAATCCAAGGATGTATGTGTCAAACTTTTGGTACCACATCCTAGGTGATTGCTTCATACCATATAATGACTTCTTTAGCTTACATACCAACTCTTTCTTTCCCTTCACTACAAAGCCTTATGGTTGCTTCATGTAGATTTCTTCTTCCAAATCCCCATGTAGGAATGATGTCTTCACATCCATATATTCCACTTCAAGATCAAAAGCATAAGCAATAAATAAAAGAAATACAATAGAAGTTAACTTAGCAACAAGAGAAAAAATCTCACCAAAGTCAATTCCCTCTACCTGGGAATAAACTTTTGCTACTAACCAAGCTTTGTATTTCTCCACTTTTCCTTTTGCATTAAAATTCTTCTTAAACAACCATTTTATACCAACATATTTTCTTCCAGCTGGAAACTCAACTATATCCCATGCCTCATTCTTATCCAAGGAATCCATTTCTTCAACCATGTCCTTCTTCCATAGTTTACTATCCTCTAAATTGACTGCTTCCCTGACAATTCTGAGATCATCATCAGTAATAGATAAAAAAAAATTGGAACAAAAATCAGGTGGACTATACCTTTCTAGTTTCCTTCTTTCCCTCATTGATCTCCTCAATACTAGGGTATGAGGTTCTTCTTCTTTTTCTTCATCTTCTTCAGATGATTCAGATTTTGCATCATCCAACTCCAACTCTATTTTATCAGGTTCTTCTGGCCTTGATAGGAATTCCCGTTTGGAAACATATTTTACCTCTCTGAAAACAAGATCTCGACTGTAAACAATATTCTTGGTTTCTAGGTTCCAAATCTTATAACCTTTCACCCCATCTTTATAACCAATAAAGATACACTTTTCAGCTTTTTTATCCAACTTACTCCTATTTTCCTTTGGAATATGTACAAAATCATCACAACCAAACACTCTAAGATTTTCAAGAGAGGGTTTCTTCCCAGCACATACCTCCTGTGGATTTTTATCATCCAACACTGATGAGATTGATCGATTGACCAGGTAACATGTTGTACCCACTGCCTCTACCCAAAATTCTTGTCCTAACTCGACATCGTTGAGCATTCTCCTTGTTTTTTCCATCATTGTCTTGTTCATCCTTTCTGCAACTCCATTCTGCTGAGGTGTGTATGGAGTAGTCTTATGCTTTGCTATAGCACACTTCTTACAGAAATATTCAAATTCATTTCCACATAACTCTCCACCATTATTTGTCCTCAATACCTTTATTTTCTTCTTTGTCTGATTTTCTACCAGAGCCTTAAACTCTTTAAATTTACCAAATACCTCAGATTTCTTTCTAAGAAAATAAATCCATGTGTTTCTTGAGAAATCATTTATGAATGAAATATAATACACATATTTACCTAGTGATGGAATAGGCACAGGTCCAAACACATCACTGTGTATCAACTCTAAGATCCCCTTTGCTCTTGTAGTGCCAGATGGAAATCTTACTCGATTATGTTTACCATATATGCAATGTTCATAGAAATCAAAATCTAGAGTGCAATTAGACATACCTTCAACCATACCTTTACCGTGTAGTGTTTGAAGGCCCTTTTCTCCAATATGCCCCAGTCTTTGATGCCACAACATGGTCTTCTTTCCAGGGACAATATTGGTCTTGTCTTCTTGATTTGTCTACTCAGGGACAACATAACTATTACACCCATTAGTATAAGTTCTTCCCAACAACTTGTATAGAATTCCACACCGAAATCCCCCCATCAACACCATTTCTCCTCATACCATCTTGCAAGTGCCCTTTCCCAATACAGTATCCACTTCTACATCATCCAACTTGCTTACAAATATTAGGCCCCTGGCTAGTTTTGGAATGTGCAAAACCCCAGGGAGAGTTATGATCCTTCCATACTTTAGTAACAACTTAACCCTTCCACGTCCCATTATTTTGGCTTTCGAGTCATCTCCTAGGAATACATCACCACCATCATATTTTTCATATTCAAAGAACCACTCCCTGTGAGGAGGCATATGGTATGATGCGCCTGATTCGATCAACTATACATCACATTCTGCATGTGTACCTATAGATTCTAGGTAAACATCACCTCCTTCTTCAGTGGAGGTTTTCACCTCTGTGGAAGAGGTACTATCAGATCCCTTTGGTTTATCAACCTTCTTAGACTTGCAATCTTTCTTATAATGCCTTATTTTACCACACTTCCAATTTTTCCTCAAAGATTTTCCTAGAGACTTAGATCTACCTGTAGATTTAGATCCCCCTCGAAGACTTACCATGATTCCTGTCTTAGGTATGACCTCTTATAGATAAAACATTTTTGCTATGACCATCCATGCTTTTCCACCTCATCTCTTCAGATAGTAAGGATGCAACTACATCATCATACTTCAATGTAGATTGAGTGGTACTACCAATTCCTATAACCAGATTATCCCAAGAGTCTGGAAAAGAACATAACAAAGTAATACACTTATCTTCTTTTGCAATCGTAATATTAACAAAGGCAAGTTGACTTACCATAGTATTAAAGGCATTTAGATGTTCTGTCACTGAATCTCTATCTCCATTGCAAAATCTCCCACTAAACCCAGGTTTATCACAGACGCAAGATAAACTTGATCTATCAAGATCGAGCCAAATCCTCAGCAACAAAGGTGTCCCCTTGAAGCCAAAAATGATCTCTGATATCACATGTAATTTTTAAACTTGTGAAGTAAAGAAATGCATATAGATTCTTAAGAAAAACATAAATTAATCAATGGCTCGTACACATAGTACACAGATATTTATATCGGAAACCCTTAATCGAGAGAAAACCTTTCAACGCTTCATTGTATTTATTTCACCATTCACCATACAATATATATATAATGTTTTTTAGGTATTCTGTAGACACCCAAACCCTAATCCCTTAATCCAGGATTAATTTAGAAAACCGCTAAAAATAGAAAAATCCGCACCCACACACACACATGCAAAGAATATAACACATACCCAACATCATCCTCACTGTGGCTGTTGAAATCTGTGAGTAACTCCTCTTATTCTATCATGGCAACAACTTCATCTATAACTAAGAGTGGCTCAATAATTGATACTGAAGGTAGATCTTCTTCTTTCATGGAAGTAACTCTATATTTTATCATAGTCATGTCTCCATGACCCAACTAATATAATGCACCAATTTCCACTCAATTTTAAATATGGGGATTTCTCCCCCTACATATCATACTATATATGAATCATGGTTGTTCTAGTTGTCTTTATGAATACTAGAACCATTTATTCAATTACCGGAGTAAGTGTCTCATCATAGTCTTCTCCCTCTTGCTGGGAGAATCCTCTGGACACACATCAGGCTTTGTACATCTGGAATATATTTGATCTATTTAGATCAATAGTGGAAGTAAATGTTGACTTCTCTTCTAGTCTCATGAAGGAATCCATATCCTAGTATTTCTATTTGGCTTCCTTCTCTTTCACTGAAACAAGGGAATCTTCCCAGGAGATTTCATATCTCCTAGAAGTTTTTGAAGCTACGATCTAGTCTTCTCATGGAACATGTCTCCCAATCCTAGAAGTTGTCTCTTCATCTGATCCTTTTTGAGATCATGATTACTCTCGATTTCTTCTGAGTCTACAAGGACTTCATCATCTCTTACAGGGTATACTTGGTGTTAAATACCAAGTCTAAATATGAAAATTTGAGTCAGACTTTAAACAAGTTATGCTTCTCGTCAAGGTGACTTCATTATCCTTTGAAAAAGTCTACAATGATTTGTTGTTCTAATGTTTTGTCATCTTTGGAGCCTTCTACTCCTTACAACCAATCTCCATATGAGATACTATGGATTTCAAAAGATAGCTTCTTCTTCATCTTCTTTGGTACATGAATGTATATGGTTATGTACATAGTTTGCTTCATGTCTCATCTAATCTGTTGCCTTCTACAATATTCACTATAGCTTCCTCGGGGTTATCACCTGTGACCTGAAACAAGGAAAACAAAACAACAAGCACGAATAATACTCTTTTGATAATAGTAAATTAAACAATAGCATGAACAATTGTCGCAGTAGCTCCTTTAAATATTTCACTTGTGGCATGTCTGAAACAAGGATCAAAAGTAATAAATACAATACAAAATGAGATCAACACTCTTCTAGTGTTGTGATCAAACATTCATCCAAGGTAACCTAGAATTGACACAAGAAGTTTTTCCTAGAGGAGATGTTAGTTGTATATGTTAAATGATTACATTAAGCATTTATCTCAATATGCTCACATGCTACCAAGTACAATACTTTTCAACGATTACTACCTCAACTATAGTGTTCACTTATAATGGGGTAGTTATCAACTTTGTCATGTGCAACTTTGAATCTTATCAACTTAATTAATGAAACCTGGAACCTGGAGTCTTGTCCTCAAGAATGAGTGTGTTTATTTCCTTCCAAGTCTCCTTCACTCAAGATGACAAGTTCTTTCTTCAACCTATCTTCTGTACTAAGACAATATGTTATCTTGACATAAATTTGGGTTAGAAAATAAACTCTATGATGTCAACTTGAATCCATCTAATACCTTGACTTTAATTTTGAGAAAGGGTTAGTATGATGGTCATAGCTTCAACATGCAACCTAGATCAAAATAATGTCATACCAAATAGTTTCATATAAGAATAATCAAACCTAGGTTGCATTGTTCCTATGAATGTGTTGGATATTGAGATCCTTCTAGATCTATGGTAAGATATCCCTTCTCTTGCAAATACCCTTTAAATATTAACAATTTAAACATATGTGAATACATACCTCTGATAATATTTGCAGGTAGTGGCACCATCTGGTAGCAACAATAATAATTACCAACTCTTAAAAAATTCAAGGGTGACTGCAACTGGTACTACATTTGATACTTCAACTGCAATTGATATTGCAACTGATTCTGAAACTGCAACTGCAACTTACAGTTTTATGAAGAAACCCTAATTTTTCAAACTTCAAACTTTGAAATTATTATCTGGGGGCTAGATGCGCTGAGATGAGGTGAGTAAGCTGGTGCAGTTAGATTTTTGAAAATCCAAATTTTACCCCTTCAAACTTGACCAATGAAATTCTCGACTAGTACTTCTGTTACTAGTTCTAGTTTCCTGGTTTTCTGGTACTTTTGGTTTTCTGGTTTTCTTGTACCAGTGAAAACTATGGTTTCACTTTCTAGTATTTCTATCCACTGAAAAGTGTGTTGAAGGTTCCAAAGAGTTCCCTAGGCTAGGGCACACTTTTATAAATGATTTTTAGGCTGAAATTCCTCTTCAATAAAAATCTCTAATTTTTTTGTACAACAATAGTGATGTTTTTCTTTATCAAGTGAAAGATGCTCTCTTTAGCTTAGCTCTGATACCATGTTAAGTTTCAAGATAATATTAGGTTTCTTTTCAATTTACTATATAAACATAACATAGATAGGATCACTGAGAGAAACACAATCACAAGATTCACAACATTTATCCTGGGAAATCCTCACAGGGAAGAAAACCCAGGAAAAACTTCCTTAATATAGATAGCCAATACAATGCCAAGACAATAAACCAAACACTAGAGAATATCCTCTATTGAGAAATGCACCTCTCTTTCTTCCTTCTTCTATCAACTAGCAACTACATCTTCCTTCAAACTTGCGCACTAGATGAGTGAGTTGAGTGAGTGATCAAATGAGGCATTGGATTCCTTTATTTATACAAACTGGCAGGAGCTGGAAAGGTGTCTCTTCACTGGGTAGGGCTGACTTCTCAATTTGCATAATATATTTAATCTTTGACCAATCCACAAAAGGGGATTTGGTAAATTACAATGCCCGACATGATCAATCCACAAAAGGGGTTTGATATAATGAATAATAACATAATAATAAATAGAATACTCTTTGCAGTTACAATATTTCAAGATGTAATTCCCTAGACACTTTCCAAAGAGAAATACTTAAAATGTTTTCATAACTCATCCATGATAAATTTGAGATATATATGGATGATTTTACCCCTTATGGGAATTCGTTTGATGAGGCTCTAGACAATCTAGACAAAGTTCTCAAAATATGTAGAGAAATGAACTTATGCCTTAGCAATGAAAAGTGACACATGATGATGAATGAAGGGAATGTGTTAGGACACCACTTGTCCTCCAAAGGAATTGAAGTAGATAAAAATAAAGTCAAAATCATCATGCTACTTCCTACCCCTCTAAAACCAAAAGATATTAGAATTTTTCTTGGACATGCAGGATACTACTAGAGATTCATCAAAGACTTCAGTAAGTTAGCTTCTCCCCTATTTACCCCGCTATCCAAAGATCTAGATTATTGTTGTACTTTAAACTGTTAAAAATCATTTGAAATAATAAAATAAAGACTCTCAACTACTCATGTGCTACAAGGTCTCAATTGGGCTCTTCCATTTCATATTCATATTGATGCATCAAATAAATCTGTAGGAGTAGTCTTGGGACAAAATGAATATAACAAACCTTATGCAATTTATTTCATACGTAAAAACTTGGCTGGTGTAGAGCTAAACTACATTGTTATAGAAAAGGAACTTTTAGCAATAGTTCATGGTTTCAATAAATTCATACATTATGTTAGAGGGTATAATTTTTTTGTACATACAAATCATGTTGTCATTAAATACCTAGTGAATAAACCCGACATTAATGGTAGAATGCTTAGATGGATTTTGTTATTACAACAATTTGATATAACTGTTCTTGATAAGCATGGAAAGTAGAATGTTGTTGAAAATATTTTTTCCAAGATGACCATTCCTACTAAAGAAGGCATGATTGATTATCAGTTTCTAGATGAACACCTCTTTTCCTTATCAGCACAAACCCATTGGTTTGCTGACATAGAAAATTATTTGACAACATATAATTTTCCTCAACATTTCTGCTACCGATAAAGATGTGGTATAGTCCAGAAAATCATAGCCTACAATTGGGTAGCAGGGTATCTATTCAAACTTTGTCCAGATCAAGTCTTGAGGAGATGCATGAGAGAATATGATGTGCATGATATCCTCCATGCTTTTCATGATGAACCATGTTGAGGACACTATGCAAAAAATATGATAACCTACAATATCTTGCAAGATGAATACTATTGGCCAACCCTACATAGAGGCGTTGAACAATACGCTTCACACTTTGATGAATTTCAAAGGATAGGAAAACCTAAAAAGAGGAATGAAATGCTGCTACAACCCCAAGTATCATTGGAACCACTTGAAAAGTGGGACATGGAATTTATAGGCCCAATTGATCCACCTTTAGGGAAAAAGAAGCACATAATGGTATGCACAAATATCTAACCAAGTGGGCTGAAGTAAAGGCTATGAAGGATGCCACATAGCAAATTGTATTTGCATTCCTCCAAGAATGCACATTCTCAAGGTTTGGTTATCCTAGAGAAATAATCATAGACCAAGGATCTTAGTTCACATCCAGACTTATTGAGGAAACCATGAAGGAAAATAACATCCACCATAGGAATTCAACACCCTACCATCCAAAAGCAAATGGACAGGTTGAAGTCACCAACCGAGAGTTGGAAAATATCCCCAACAAAACAATAAGCATGAACAAGAAAAAATGGTCAAAGAAACTCATAGAAGCAGTATGGGCATACAACATCACATGGGATACTACCACAAGGCTCACACCCTTTGAGTTAGTCTATGGTAAGAAATCCATGCTCCCTATTGATTTTGAATACCATACATTAAGAACAAAAACTGAATTGAGTGTGAATT
Source organism: Picea sitchensis (assembly GCA_010110895.2). Classification (NCBI taxonomy): domain Eukaryota; kingdom Viridiplantae; phylum Streptophyta; class Pinopsida; order Pinales; family Pinaceae; genus Picea; species Picea sitchensis. Next base: position 159,926 of record SNQJ01S0017064.1, on the reverse strand, counting down.
TACCATCAACATAGAAATAAATATTGAATCAACTAAATGCCTTTGATGAGTACAAAATGCAAGAACTCTTCAACACTAAAGTAGTGCATCAACAAAGAAAAAAATGGCATGATAAGAAAATAAAGCACGGGGAATTCAAAGAAGGGGATTGTGCCCTCTTATATAATTAAATATTCAAGGAATTCAAGGGAAAGTTGATGACAGGGTGGTTAGGGCTCTACACTATTTAAAAATGCTATGATAAAGGTTTAGTCTAGATTAGAACCATTGATGAAGAAGGAATTCCCTTGCTAGTGAATGGATTCAAGATACAAGTTTACAACAATCCAATGGCAAGGGAAGAGTTTAAAAAAACAACGAAGAGAGACAATCTATATGTGATTGATAGAAGAGATGCTCTCAATCCATCCAAATAACGAGACATGAAAAACAAAGAAAAAAAACAAAAATAAAATACCTAGATGAAAACCTCACTGAGGCATCTAGGACAAATCTGTGGGTGAAAACTTCCAATGGAGGCAGTCTTAGATATGAGGAATAAATAAATATCCTCATCAAGAAAACCTCCCAGAGGCTTTATGAGGTAGGGCATTGGTGAAAACTAGCAACGGCACCTCTACCTTGAGAAAAAGTAAAGAAGTTTTTTTTTTTTTTTAAGAATACTAATGTTTTTGTTTTGCAGGTACCCAAGGACTCCAGTTGTAGCAATCATCTGCATAAGAAACAAATAAAAAAAATAGTTAGCAACAAATCAATAAGGGAAGTAAGCATTTTCAGTTTTAATTCACTTTCAATATCATCAGACCCATACATCACACTTTCCATATTTTTCATCATAAATCCCTTTTCCCATTTTTTTCATACATCAATAACACTTTCCATATTCAACACTTTACATTTTTACACTTTGTTTCAATAAAATAAATCTATAAGATCATCCTACATGATCCTACAGGATAAGTTTCACAAATAAAAAGTAACATTTCAAAGGACAAGACCAAAACTGGAAATATCATTGCTAGCATCAACAAAATTACAACCATTATCAACCATTTTTTCATCAAATACAAGCATCGATACAACAAAATTACAGTCCTACATGATACCATGTATCATGTAGAAAACATTATAGTCTGCATAAATACAGTTCTACATGATCCCTTGTATCCTGTAGAGCACATGACAGCCACAATATCCAAGATATTTTTACAGAGAAAATCTCCACCCATATCAAGAAAGAAGTATTCAATACCCATATCAATAAGGAAATATTCAACGTGATCAAGCAAGCCAACAACCAAAGAACAAGCAATAAATTTTGTCACCAATCCAACGACATGCAAACAAAAACCAATAAACACATGTAAAGGTAACACATGTATCATAATAATATCCCCTCTTTAACATTTATTAATCCTCATACAAATATATATACATGCATATTTAATATGGTCAAACATTTATAAAATTCTATCATGGTGATGAGAAAGAGGATGTTCATATGCCACATCAGAGGGGGGGTGGCCATAATTTGTGTTAAGGTTTGATTAACATGTTAATTTAAGTGAGTTAAGTGGATAATCATTCAAAAAGACATTGAATACTACAAAGACATGAATTAGGAGTACTTAATCCATCATGTCGACAATTGGGACACAACAACAATTTAAACCCAAATTTCAGGAATAAGTGGAAGCAAAGGGGAAATTGGAGCATCATTTCAAATTGTGAGAGAAAGAGGGTGATTTCGAGTTGTGCCAAGAAGGAGAGATGAATTAGCAGGATAGAAAGATGAGAAAAAAATTTAGTCAGGGAGTAAGAAATCATTCCAAGAGCAGGGTCACTATAGGTATCCATTAAACCTTCCTTGCCAAAGGAATCATTCTCTAATGTATAAAATATTCTCAGCTACTATTAGAATTTCTAGGTTTTACAAACATATGGTTGAAAACCACCATTACTAGGGGTTTCATGAGTTTTTGAGAAACATCCCTCATTCCTGTAAAAACCATCTTACACAGTCCTATAGAAATATGTCACACATTTCCTGTAGGAATGACTATGGAAAGACCATATTTCCTTTAATCGCTCGATACCTCAAATTCTTCCAACATATTTATGCTGCAATTCCCTAACTATCATGGCTACCTAAAATCAAGCATTGAACTGTCATTTTTTTTTTCTGAACAATGCCTCCTACATGAAAACAATAACCATATTTTTCTCTTTAAAAACCTTTATCCCCTGAAAAAATACTTGATAATTTAACTCATAAGAATCAGAGAGTAACCATGGGAGAAGGATTTAAGAAAATAGGACCAATTTAACCCTCTAGGATCTATGATAACCCATAAATCTTAGAAATTTTCCAGAAAAGTAACTGGTTGAGGTATTTTTAAAGGCTAAGGGGGTATGATGATGGAGTGGCCATGGAGTTTTCTCTAAATGTTCATAATATCTAGGAGTAGGAGTATGTGTCCACAGTAAGAGGGATGATAATTAGAGTCAATGAAGAATCCATCACCAAAGTGTCTAGTATTTTCCATGGGTATTCCTTGGGATATCAGAGGAGAGACAAGAAGCCATCAATGCCAAAAATACATTCTTCCACCCAAATGAAAAGCCTCATAAAGACAAAAATGGTATGAAGAGGGAAAGTCTTCCTAATCCTTGGCCATAAGTGGCCTACCACATAATCAAGTATATCACATGTGAAGGAAGATTGAATGTTGTATATTCCTATCACTCCAGGCTTCTACATCATCTCATAAATTTCCCCAATAAAGAACCATCCAATAAATTAAGCCTACCTTACTTCCTCTTACAATCATTGAAGGAAATGAGCCTAAAATTGAAGAAAGGAAAACATGAATTCTTGGCACATCATGGGCTTATCAAAATGATAGTCTCGGATGCCCTAAGGTGTTTGAAACACATGATTTTGTGGGAAAATTTTATAAATATGGATCAACAGGCATTTGAAGAAGCACAGGTAGAGATGAGTGAAGAATATAAGAAGAAGGGTGAAGAACCTAAAATAATAACTAGACCCAAACTATCAAACCAACAAAATAAGGAGAAAAAAAAGAAAGTAGATGAAAAGGAAAAATAGGCAGCTGATGCTCTAATTGCACTAAGGACCCCTTCTGTTAGTCCCCTAAAAATCACAAGTGATGAATGGGTTCATCCTAGAAGAAGAAGATCTAACCTGATTCAAAGGATTCAAAAGAAGAGTAGTCCAACACTATTTACCCCACTCACCACTATAACCCAAGTGGAAGAAGTAAAATATTCCCCTAGTCTAGGGGAATCAAAAGGGAAGGAACCTTAAAGGGAGGCAACAATAATAGAAGAAAAACCACTTCCCATTGAAGGGATCTCCAAAACCAAGAATCTTGTAGAAACAATTCTCTATGCCACCTTACTGGAATTAGAAAAGGGAAAATTTGATGCTATGAAGTGGAAGAGAATGGCAAAGGATAACAAAAGAAAATAGAAAGAAGAGGCCCCTAAAGAATCCTCTCAAGAATTGGATAAGTAGCTCCAACATATTCAATAAAAGTTTCAAATTATGACAATGAAAAAAGTTGAGTACATGTCACAAGGGAAAAACTCTCTATGGCCAAGGGTAAACCACAACAGACATGTATGACTGTAGAAATCAACTCAATTCCAACATATGATATATAAACTAATGTGCAATATAAGAAAGAGGCCTACCTTGAGCCAACATTTGATGATGTTCCACCATTGAGCACTTTGACCCAAATCTTTATACCTGCAAGAAGTTCTCGACAAACAGGCAGAGAAAGTATAGAGTGATAATATAAAAGGGGTTAGCACATCTGATAGCATAATCCATTAATAAACATTACAAACACGCCCATGGATAATAATCATATATTTGCAAGATATCAATAGGACGGAAAAGGAGTATTTCTATTAATAATTGGTCAGTATAAGTGACAATGATACAGACTTACGTGTCAGCATAGTTCGAAACCAAAAAACCAAGTGTTAGAAAAACAGGATTGCGGAGAAATAAAATAAAACAAATGCGGAAACAAAAACACAAAAGATACACAATACAAGAGAGACACAAATTTACGTGGTTCACCCATTGTGGGCTACGTCCACCAGAGAAATTGCCAGGTCCTTTATTTATTATTATCCAGCAAAATGAAGGGATACAACCTACTTCATGGGGTATAAACATGGCTGAAAGTAAAATACCTCTAAATCAGGAAGATAATCAGGCTCCACAACTAACAATCTCCCACTTGGAGACTGATCTCAACAACTCCACCACTGCTGTATATGCTGGACTCTGAACCTTCTTGGACCTGGAAAATTTCTCATCTTCATCTTCATTCTTGAAGACCAACT
>SNQJ01S0017064.1:141459-155490 GCA_010110895.2 Picea sitchensis | reverse complement strand
TATACAGAGTATATCATGTGTAAATTATTCATTATTCACAATAGTTAATGAGAATTATTTCCATTCTTTCTCTCCTTCTTCTTCTTTTTCCAATTCTCTCTGCAAATGTGTGTATCATTGTTTATCTAGATATATTATGTGCATGTCAACACATTTACATGGTATCAGAGCCGATGGACTGCTAAGCAAAAGCTACACCAAAATTTTTTGCAGGTACAAAAGATTGAAGACAGCGGAAAGATGGAATTCCAAAAAGAATTCATTCTTACACATTACAACTATTTTGCATGGAAGGAGAAAATATCCATACATATCTAATCCAAAGGGTTTTATAGTTTAACCATGAATACATATACAGAACCGACATCAGCCATAGAAAAATCCAAGTACTTGAATCGCATGGATGAGGCACTCAGAACAATTTGCAGTCTTATTTCTCCCGATCTCCTTTTTCATATATCTTCCTGTAAGACTCCCAATGAAGCTTGGACCATATTGGAAGGGATCTTTGGAAAATAGGATGAGATGAGGGGACACTTGTTGGAGGTGGAGCTACTGACATTGGATCCAAAAATCTTCGAGAATATCCAAGATTTCTTTACAAAATTCAAGGATTTATTGTCACAACTCAAAGCTTGCGGGGTTGATAAATCGAAGGAGGATAAACAAATGGTTCTCACAATTCTCTCCAAGCTTGGTCCTGAATTATTAGTATTCGTATCCAAATTCCATACTATCATATTCACCTCTGGAGCCACCTGGAAGATTCCTTCTCTTGAGAACTTTATCGAATCCTTGACACAAGAGAAAACCAAGCTCATCAACATGGGCACAATCAAAGGCCCAAGGGTGCATGCACTCATTGTGCATGATGGAAGACACAAATATCATAAATTTAAAGATAAAGATAAGAGGAAATCTCATGCACATACGAAGAAGGAAGTGTACACAAAACCCTTCACCAATGCCTCTGGATCCAAAGGAAAAAAGGGAAGAAAAGGAGAGAAATGCACATATTGTCACAAAGGATTCCATTTGGAATCTGGATGACTGAAAAAACAAATAGATCTGATGTCTCAGATACTTCAGAAAAATAACCTTGGATATCGCATCCCCGAGGTTGCAAAGAAGAAGAAGCTAGAAGATCTGAATTCCAAGAAAGGCAATTCTAGCCATGCGTTGATTTCCATCAACTCCTCTCCCAATGCTTGGATCATAGATTCAAGAGAATCACATCACATGGTTGCCTTAGAAGTAGTATATTATTTTTTGGATGCATGAAAATGTCCTCCTATTCTAATGGGGGACAACTCTTCTGTCGAAGTCACCGACAAAGGAAGGATTGAACTCACCAATGCAAGCTTCGAGAACGTGTTGCATGTTCCCAAGCTTTCTGTCAACCTTCTCTCCGTGTATCAGATGATGAATTCTGGCACCAGAAAGAAATTCGTATTCACACCAAATTTCGTGGACATATACAACATGCAAACCAACTCCAGGGTTGCTACCGGTGAGGTAAATCATCAGTCTAGATTGTATACATTTTTTGAATTCATTGAACCTGATTTTGCTTTACTGCTTACTCATGCTGATGAAAGTAGTAGGATATGGCACGAAAGGTTTGGAAATTTTAATTTCAGATACATGCAACAAATTAGCAAGAATAGATTAGTTGATGGTCTACCAGCCATCCATTTCTCCAAGGGAGTATGTGAGGGATGTGTTCTCGAAAAACACCCTCAAGAGAAATTCATCAAAGGAAAGTCTCAGTGAGCTTCCACACCTTTATATCTGATCCACAGTGACCTCATGGGTCATTTTCCGCATCCATTGATCAACAAAGCGAGGTTTGTTCTCATTTTTTTTGATGATTTATCACATTTTACTTGGATCTACTTTCTCAGGAAAAAATCCGAGGTCTTTCAACACCTCAAAGATTTCAAAGCTTTGGTTGAGACACAGTCCGGAAATAAGATCAAAGTCCTTCAAACTGATAATGGGGGAGAGTATGTGAATCATGAGATTCATAATCTTTGCCATGAGGCAGGGATTCAGTTGCAACAAAACGGAGTTGCCAAGAGGAAAAATAGATCCTTGCATGTTGCATGCAAAGTCACTACCATAGAGACTATGGGCCGAAGAACTTAACTGTGAAACATACATCCAAAACAGATCTCCTCATAGATATGTCAAGGATAAGACCCCCTACGAGGCTTGGAGCGCCCTCAAACCAGAAGTGGCCTATTTTTGCATTTTTGGTTCACGTGCATGGGCCCAGATTCCCTCTGAAAAGAGGAAGGCACTTGATCCACAGAGCATTGAGTGCATTTTTGTTGGATACCTTGACAGTGTGAAGGGATATCAACTTATTGATCTTTCCTCAGACAGACTCATCATTGAGCGTAGTGTCCAATTTGAGGAAAGTTTCTCGCATGTACCTCAACAGTCGCATGCAGACACCTTCACTCTTCCACCTGTCCGAGATGATGATCATGCACATGCTGACTCTTCTTCAGATGAGAGTTCTAATTCATAGGAATCAGATGATTCAGATTTAGAGTTAGTACAGTCAGATGCAGAGTCAGAGCATCCAGATGCAGTCACAGAGCCAGAGCAGAGGCCCAAGTGGGCACAAACTACTCTTCAGGATGCAAGGGATCTTGTTGGTGATCCAACCAATACTAGGAGGACTCGATATAATTTCAAGGAGCCTCCTATTTCACTCACTGCCACTGAACCATTGCCTTCCAGGCATCTTTTCTTGGTTCAGTCTTCAGATCCATAGTTTTATGGCGAGGCTGCTAGAAATCCCTTTTGGGAATCCACCATGTAGGAGGAGTACAACTCCCTCCTCAAGAACCAGACTTGGGATCTAGTTCCCCTTCCTTCTGGGAGGAAACTTTTCAGATGCAGATGGGTCTACAGGACCAAGAGTGCAACGGATGGATAGATCAATAGATAGAAATATAGGCTTGTCACCAAAGGCTTTCAGCAGGTTCATGGTATTGACTATGATGAGACCTTCGCTCCAGTCGCAAAGATGGATTCCATACGATTGGCACTTTCCATTGCAACAACCAAGGGATGGGAAGTCCATAAAATGGACATGAAGAATGCATTTCTTCATGGTGATCTCTCTGAGGAGATTTACATGGAGCAGCCCCAAGGATTTATGCAAGACTCATCTTTGGTCTATCGACTGAAGAAGTCACTTTATGGCCTCAAGTAGGCTCCGAGGGAATGGTATGCCAAGATGGACTCCTACCTGTTGTCACAAAAAATTGTACATTGTAAATCAGATCTAAATGTATACATGCTTAGGACGACTGATTCATTTCTACTTTTATTTATGTATGTCGATGATTTGCTGATCACCGGTTGCTCGACTTCAGCGATTGTTGCAGTCAAGAGGATTCTTCATGAAAAGTTTTTGATGATAGACATGGGTCCACTACACTTCTTCCTTGGACTTGAGATTAGTCAGGATGCATCAGGCATCAAAATGTCTCAAGCCAAGTATGCACGAGATCTCCTTGAGAAATTTCACATGACAGACTGCAATTATGCTCCAACTCCTTTCCTATTAGGAGTCAAACTTGAGGATGGTGGGGAGAATCCACTGGTTGACAACACACTGTACAGACAGCTAGTGGGGATATTGTTGTATCTCACACACTCCAGACCATCCCTCTGATATAAAGTTGGTGCAGTTTCCAGGTTCATGCAGGAGCCGCATGAGCTACATTGGAAAGCTGCAAAGCGTATCCTTCGATACGTACAGGGCACCATAATTTTTGGGATTAATTATGCAGTAGAGTCTACATTAGATCTCATTGGTTTTTCTATTTCTAACTGGGCTGGCGATAACATTGATCGCAAGTCCACATATGGTTACTCACTCAGTCTTGGTTCCAGGCCTATCTATTGGTCGAGCAAGAAGCAAGCTTCCATTTCTCTATCTTTAGCCGAGGTAAAGTATAGAGGGGTAGTTAACATAACCATTCAGGCTATGTGGCTACAACATTTTCTCATTGAGTTGGGCATTCAGTTTCATCAACCAATCGTCAACTGGTGTGACAACCAGAGCACTCTAAAGTTCTATAGAGATCTAGTTCAGAGGCAGTGGACGAAGCACATCGAGATCCACATGCACTACATCCAGGACTTGGTACACGAGGGGATCATCAACTTACAATTCTTTCCTTCAGCAAAATAGACGACAAACATTTTCACCAAGACCTTCACTGAGCAGAAATTCCATTCTCTGCGAGGTCGTCTTGGAGTGAAGGACACAGTTTCCTAGCAACTGTAGTTTTTTTTTTTTACATACATTGTACCTTGAGGGGGGTTTTTTCCCATGAGATTTTCCCTCCTTCCTCACTTTATTTTCATTGTATCTTTTGTACTTGGGTACCTAACATGGCCTTGTTGTCGAGACTCAATCTTTATTTTCACCATAGTGATGTTCAAGAGGGGGTGTTGGAGTTACTTCACACACACCTAGGATTTATTTTTCCTAAGGTTTTTATTTTTTTATTAGTCATAATTAGTCATTATCCAGTATCCTATATTTTAGGAGAGAATATTCCACCTGGAGAATATTCTCTTCCAGTTCACACTTTAGTTTGACTAGTTGAGTTGAGTTTAGATGTTGCATTGGGATCATCACCATGCAACATTGGGATCATCAAAATGCTAATTCAACCTTGCCTTGGTATCATCATGAAAGTGGCACATTATCCTTGATTCCTTGATTAACTCCTCACTACTTTCTTTTTAGTCAGTTAACTGAAGACTAGTTGACTAGTTAACTCAACTAGGTGGCAGTTCACTCCCGTAACTGCCTGAGAGACTAGAATAGGTGGCAGTTCACTCCCGTAACTATTGGTGTGTGTCCAGATAACTCTAGACCACCACTATGGCAACTTGGTTCACCTAAAGTCGAACTCATTTAGTTATACAGAGTATATCATGTGTAAATTATTCATTATTCACAATGGTTAACGAGAATTCTTTCCATTCTTTCTCTCCTTCTTCTTCTTTTTCCAATTCTCTCTGCAAATGTGTGTATCATTGTTTAGCTAGATCTATTATGTGTAGGTCAACACATTTACACCGATTAAGGGGTAATGTGCCACTATTTAGGTCTTAAAAAATATATATCAGATGGATGTCAAGTCAACATTTATAAATGGAACCTTAGAGGAAGAAGTCTATTTAGAACAACCTGAAGCATTTAAGTTAAAAAAAAATCACGATTATGTATGTAAATTAAAAAGGCTTTGTATGGTCTTAAACAAGATCCCAAAGAATAGTTCTCAAGGCTTGATAAATATATACAACAACAATGATACAAGAGAGGGACTACTAACAATAACATATATATAAAAACTGAAGAACAAAATATGATTGTTGTTGTGGTATATGTGGATGATATCATTTTTGGAAGTAATTTGACTATACTGAGAAAACGGTTTGCTACATAAATGCAAGAAGAATTTGAGATGTCTATGTTTGGTGAACTAACATTCTTCTTGGGTTTACAAGTTACTCAGACAGAAAAAGGGATATTCATATCCCAAACCAAATATATCAAATAATTGCTAAATAAATTTCAAATGGAAGATTGCAAACCTATGAGCACTCCCGTGGTTACAGGATGCAAACTAATATTAGATGATGATTCACCAAAGGTAGACAAAACCATGTATAGATAAATGGTTGGTATCCTATTATATGAAACAATAATAAGACCTGATATCATACAAGTTGTAGGACTAATAGGAAGATTTCAATCTGCACTTAAAGAGACTCATTTGAAGGAAATAAAAAGGATATTCAAATATCTAGGAGCTACCTTGGATTTTGGATTATGGTATCCATAAAAAATAATTTTACATTAAATGCATATACTGATGCAGATTAGGCTGGTAGTGTGCATGATAGGAAGAGCACCAGTGGAGGAGCATTCTTCCTAGGAAATTGTCTAGTCTCATGGATAAGTAAGAAGCAAACGTCTATATCACTGTCAACAACAAAAGTTGAATATATTGTTGTTTCCACCTATTGAACTCAAGTAATTTGGATGAAACAAACCCTAGAATACCTACAAGTAAAGTATGATCATCCAATTCTTCTTAACCGTGATAATATCAGTGCCATAAACCTTTCTAAGAATCTTGTCATGCACTAAAAAGCCAAGCATATCCCAATCAAATTTCATTTTTTAAAGGAACATGTTTCTCAAAATGTTGTTAAAGTGGAATATGTGGATACTAAAGAATATATTGCAGATATATTCATAAAACCTTTATCCATGAGTACTTTTGAATACTTTAGACAAAAAATGGGGGTAATCTCCACATCTAATCGAATTGCATAGGTTTCATCAGAGGAGGAGAACATGGATAGGGGGAGTATAACCTTAGCGAGAGAAAAGAAACATCCTTCTACCATTTATGTCAAAGGAGGAGGAGAAACAATAAAACCCAATTAGTAAACAAGGGGTTTTTACTGTGTTGTGATCAATGCCAAAGGAGGAGAATGTTGAACATGGTGTTGGCATAGATGTCAAAGGAGACCAATATGGTCAATATTGGACATAGTGTAGTTGACATTGATGGAAAGAGGATAAATATGGTCACTGAGAACTTGATTAATGTTTATGTATTCATATCAGTATCCTAACAAAATTTTATGTTGAATTATGTTATTGTCATCCATTCACAGAAGAAGCAATTGAACAAAAGTGAAGGGCATGTTCACTCCATGAAGATATCATTGAAATACCTTTACAATAGAACCTATTGCATCGTCCACCTCACCCATTGTCTAGGGAAACAATCCATGGGTTGGCTAATTGGGCATGTTCTACACAAAACACATGTCATAAAATTTTAAAATTCGTTTTCGTCACTCTAGTATCGGTGTACGAAAATGACTATCTGATTTGGATGCCTTTTTAAATTAAAATCAATTAATAAAAAAAAACAACATTTGTGTTAATTAAATGAAGAAGTGCACTGTTTTATTATTAAAAGGACACATTGGTTAATTTTATCTTTTACTAAAAGACACATTGTTTCAATATGATATACCTCTTGAGAGACTATATAAACAAAGAAAAATGGTAAGAATAAAAGTGTCTTTGTAGTCTACATTAGAAGATCAAAAGGAGCAGAGTCCAAGAAAGAAATTGTAAACATTTTATGCAGTGAGGGTGGTAGGAAGGAGCTTAGGAGGATTGCATTTCTCTAAAGGTTAAAGCATGCTTTGCAATGGAGTTGGTTATTTGAAACAAGGGAGTTGGTGCTCTAAAACCAGGGGATTGGTGTCTCCTTGAGTTGGTGCTCAGAAGAAGAGAGATTGGTGTCTCTCACACAATTGTAACTTGTACTTGTTATTGTTATATTAAAATTTTTGTATTCAATACATTCTTGTTGATCAATTTTTATGATTAATTGTTAGGGACCTAACTCCTCAAGTAGGTATAATAATATATTTCCATGTAATAAAGGTCAATATTAATAAGGCCTAGAGATAAGGAAGAATAAGTCCAATGTAAGAATACCTAATAGAATCTTCCACTTCTAGAAGGATCCTCCTCTAGATGGTTATTTTGATAGACATATTTAGTATAAATAGGAGTCGAGGGTATGAGAACTCTTGTCTTGGATATTATTGTAATAGAGCTCTTCTCTGCTGGAGGATGCCCCCTCAAAGAGGCAAGTGGACATTTCTCTCAGTAATCAAAGTGCACATTATGGTGTTCTTCTGGTATCATTTTGGTATTATTGTGGTGTTGTTTTGGTTATATTTTTGTTCATCTACCATTTCTAGCTATCTATTTCTGTTCTGCATACTTTTTTTATATCTAGAATACTACAAGTGGTATCTGAGCACCTTCCTCGATAGAAAATTGTGGGTTAATTTTTTTCCAGGTAGAGAAGTATTCTGACGTATTTAAGATACATAGATCTATCGTTACGTGCATAAACCCATGGTTGGGGATTCATACACGCAGGAAATACAAGTGGTACTTAAGCGCCCATATGTTGGACACCCTTGTAACCCTTGTTGGTACCCCTTTGAGTGGTAGCACATCAAAAAACACTTGTATACAGATCGACCTAGATCTTCTGAAGCCCTCATAGATAAACCAATTGGTTGCATGACTGCTATAGTGTCACCGAGAACAACACTCTGAAAGATACTCTCTAGTACCTGGGTAGTCAGGTAGTACGGCTAAGGGCACAGTCTAGCCTCCTTAGTTGGTGCCCTGAGATATTGGGACCAGTACTACTCTTGGACCCTGCACATATATTAGAGAGTTGTAGCACAGGGAAAACCCTTGTCTGTAGAACCCTTGAATACCTAACTCTTGCGATAAAAATAAAAATAGAAAATTTAAGATCTATTGTGGCACAACTATGTCTCCTGCATTCAAGTTGAAAAATTTCTACACATTTCTTCCTGTTAAGCATTTGGGAATTTCATCACTGCAATATTCTTCAGATCAGAGTATAGCTCCACAGGAGTAAACAAACAAATAAATAAATTATGGATCCTATTTGCACAATTATTTGAGACATATTCCATTGGATTTCCCTCTTCGCCCTTATTACAGTCATACCTATAATTTTTCAACAAATTTTTTTCTTCTTGTGGAATCGACCCCCTTCCAACACCCTTATTTTGGATTTACCCCATTAGATTCCACTCGTCACCCTGATCGTTGTGATACAATTTACCCATAACCCATTTTATGTGTGGTCCCACGCGCCCCTTTTCATGTTCCCTCGTCATCATGGACCATACTCGTAGCCAAGACTTGGAAGCTCACTTCACTACCTTTCACTCTAATTTCATAGAAACCCAACAAGAAGTGTGACACCTCAGTGCCAATATTGTCACCATCAATCAAAATATGCATTCCTCCATCATTTCCTCAATTGTGGAACTCAAAGAGGAGCTCAAACAAGACATTACTACCCATATTGAATATGTCACTACGATGATCTGTGCCAAGCTGCATATCCTTGCAAATCTTCTCGTATCTGACCCACCTTTGCATAACGAAGGTGAAACTTCCTCTCATTCCTATAATTTTCAGCCCCATCACTTTCAACATGACCTACGCCTTCCGTGTGTGGATGTGACCAAATTTTATGGATCAGATCCCACTGGTTGGGTAACTCAAATGGAACATTATTTCTCTTTGTATGGCATTACAGATGAGTTGGCCAAACTACGGTATGGTGTTCTCCATCTAGATCAAGAACAATGGCAATGGTGGAAATGCAAAAAAAAACCCGCCATGGGTATGTGGCTTGGACACACTTTGTGGAAGATCTTTATGAACACTTTGACAATGACACCAACCATATATGTTGTTTTACAAAGTTGAAACAATCTAGCACTGTGGAAGACTTTATAACTTCTTTTGAGAGGTTTCCTTTTCTTACAGAGGACATGTCTGATGCTTTTTTTCGAGAATGTTTTATCAGTGGCCTCAAGGATGAGATTCATTCTCATGTCCTCATGGCTCGGCCTCAGAGTTGGGTGGAAGGTACTAAAAGAGATAAGGAAGCACAACATGTTCTCTCTTCTCAAAACAGAAAACCCTCCTTTATTCCTCGCACTAAACCAGTAACTCCCACTCCTCCTTATACTCCAATAAAGATCCAGAAATTGACCAGGATCGAAATGGCTGAATGGCAACTCAAAGGCCTTTGTTATAATTGTGATGAAAAATATTTTATGGGACACAAGTGTAAGGAACAAAATATTTTTATGGCCATCTCGGAGGATTTTTTGGAAGAGGATGTTTAGGCTCCCCTTGTATCTATGTCACCTAAACCCACTAACATAAACCCTCCCTCAGACCATGCCGAAGTAGAACCGGTCATTTCCCTAAATTATCTCATTGGCTTCTCTGATCCCCAAACCCTCAAACTAATTGGTTACATAAAGAATAGGAAGGTCATCATTCTTGTTGATAGTGGAAGCACCAATAATTTTATTCATTGCCACATTGACCAAGAAACTAATTTCTATATCCGTGTCCTCATTAATTGCCAAATCATGATTTCCAATGGTGGCTCCATGAAATGTGGAGGGTGTTGTGAAAATGTGTGTCTCCAAATTAGTGACTACCACATGAAATCTCATATGTTTGCTATCGACATGGGAGGTTCTGACATTGTGTTGGGTGCAGAAAGGCTAAGGAATTTGGGTCCCATTCTCATGGATTTTAAGGAACTAACCATGAAATACCAGGAGGGCCAACAATATAAATTCCAAGGCATCACCACTAGATCCCCAGAGATCATTAGTTCCCATCACATGGAAAAACTTCTCAAAAAAGGTCATTCTGGAATTATTTCCCAAATCTATGTCATACAAGCAACTAAGACACCCTCTGTGTTGCAGGACCTCCAAGCCATCCTCTCTAAACATCAAGTGGTTTTTTACACTCCCCAGTGACTCCCTCCTTCCTTTGGTGTTCATGATCATTCCATTCCCCTTGTCCTAGGAAGCCTTCCTCCCAATATTCATTCATATCGTCACCCCTTTTCCCCAAAAAATGAAATTGAGAAAATGGTTCAAGAACTGCTCAACGCGGGTGTTATACGCCCTAGTATGAGCCCCTACTCTTCTCTTGTGGTCATGGTACTTAAGAAATAAGGTTCTTAGCGCATGTTTCCTAACTTCTGCAACCTCAACAAACTCACCATTAAAGACAAATTTCCCATTCCTGTCATTGATGACCTCTTGGATGAATTAAGTGGTGCCCAGTTCTTTACTAAACTTGTTCTTCGTTCTGGCTACCACCAGATTCGTATGAAAGAGGAAGACATTCCTAAGACTACCTTTAGAACTCATGAGGGCCACTATGATTTTTTGGTCATTCCCTTTGGCTTGTGTAATCCTCCCTCCACTTTCCAGAACCTCATGAATCATGTCTTTTGTCCTTTTCTCTATCATTTTGTCTTAGTTTTCTTTGATGATATCCTAATCTAGAACAAAACCTGGAAAACCCATTTTGATCATGTGGATCAAGTTCTCCATCTACTCTCTCAGCACCAACTTTTCCTCAAACAATCTAAATGTTCTTTTGGCACCTCAGAAATGAGTACTTGGGTCATCTTGTTGGCAAGGTCGACATCATGGTGGATCCTAAAAAGATTGAAGCTATGCAATATTGGCCTCACCCAAAGAATCTCAAAATCTTGTGGGGATTTATGGGTTTAACAGTTTATTATCGCAAGTTTGTTAAGAATTATGGAAATATTGCAACACCTCTCACTTCACTCCTTAAAATGAATTCTTTCACTTGGACCCCAACAACTTCTTAGGCTTTTCAAACCTTGAAGATGGCCATTTGCACCACTCCAGTCCTAGCCTTTCTTGATTTCACAAATACCTTTCTCCTAGAATGTGATGCTTCCACAAAAGGAATTGGCATTGTCCTTATGCAAGAGGGTCGATCTTTGGCCTTTACTAGCAAATAACTGTCTGAGAGAAATTTGGGCAAATCAATCTATGAAAAGGAAATATTGGCTATTCTACATGTTGTGGATCTTTGGTGCCCTTATATATTGGGGAAACACTTCTAAATTAAGACAAATCATAAAATCCTCAAGTATTTTCTAAAACAATGTCTTTCCTCTCCCGAGAAACAAAAATGGGTGACTAAGCTCTTTGGATATTATTATGAGATCATTTACAAGAAAGGAAAAGACAATGTGGTTGTTGATGCAATTTCCAAAAATATGAAGATGAAGGGTCCCTTTTTTCTCTCTCTTTCATTGTACCATATTGGCTCCAAGTTGTTCACCAGGAATGGATACACGATCCCAAAAGTTCACATATGATACAAAATTTGTAGTCCAATTCTCCAATTTCCCCAGGGTACTCTTGGATCAATTATGAGCTTCGATACAAAGGTTGTTTGTATTTAAGTAAACCATCAAAAATTAAATACAAGGTAATTTCTGAGCTTCATGCTACACCCACAACTGGGCACTCGGGGTTTACCAAAACCTATGACCAGGACACACATTCTTTTTTCTGGGAGGGTATGAAACATGACGTTCATAATTTTGTGGCTGAATGTGATTTGTGTCAACTCAACAAGGGCGAAATAGTGAAATCTCCTAGCACACTACAACCGCTTCCAATTCCACCTACTATTTGGTGAGATATCTCTATGGATTTTATTGTAGGCTTACCTAAATCGGGAAACAAATCAGTCATCATGGTGGTAGTTGATCATCTTTCCAAGTATGCTCATTTATGTGCTCTTCAACACCCATATACAACATCCACCGTGGCTCAACTTTTCATGGATCATGTCTTCAAGCTTCATGGCATGCTACATTCTATTGTTTGTGATCACGATCCAAATTTCACCAATTTTTTTTGGCAAGAACTGTTCAAACTAAAAGGCACCCAATTACATCTGAGCACAAATTATCATCCCCAGAATGATGGTCAAACTGAAGTTTTCAACAAATGTTTGGAAACATATTTGAGTTGCATCGGAAAGGAAGAATCAATGGGCTCAATGGTTACCACTCATTGAATGGTGGTACAACACTTCGTATCATATAGCTACACAAATGCTTCTTTTGAAGTGGTATATGGAAAAAATCCACCTTCGGTTCTCTCATATTTTCCAGGTGTCTCGAAGGTCCAGACAGTTGACCAAACACTTACAGTTCAAGAGGATATTCTTTGTACCCTTAAATATAATTTGGTCATGGCCTAGAATCGCATGAAACAATAAGAAGATCAAAGTCACTCTGAATGTCAATTTGCAAAAGGGGATCGGGTGTTTCTTTGACTGCAACCTTACAAGAAAAATTCCCTCAAGGATGACCATTGTCAGAAACTGGTGCCCAAATTTTATGGTCCTTATACCATTCTCAAGAGTGTGGGATAGTGTTAGAAAACCAGGACCGCAGAGCAATAAAATAAAACAAAGTGTGGAAACAAAACACAGAAGATACATAATACAAGAGAGACATAGATTTACGTGGTTCACCCAGTGTGGGCTACGTCCACCAGAGAAATTTCCAGGTCCTTTCTTTATTATTATCCAACAAAATGAAGGGATAAAACCTACAACAAAACCCGCTGTAACTTCCTCTTCTTTCTCTCACAATCTCCTCTCTCAAAATAAAAAACTCGCCAACATCCATAGCTGCAATACATTTCCCTCACAAAAGAGGGTTGCCTTCTAAGGAAAAAAACCCTAACATAATCTCTATCATTAGATCTGTGAACCTATAATGAACGTTTAGATTTACAATGAAATTACAATATACTTTTACAAGACAATTTTTTCTTAGGGGGCTTCGCCCCCGAACCCCCGCTGGGGGGCCGCTTGCCCCCAGACCCCCTAGCCGAGGGGTTATCCCCCCCGGACCCCACAGAGGGGGTACCCCCCCTCTGCACTCCCCCGCATCGAAGAGTGTACATACTTCTGGGCTGTAAATACTTCATGGGGTATAAACACGGATGAAAGTAAAAGACCTCTAAATTAGGAAGATAATCAGGCTCCACAACCAACAATCTCCCACTTGGAGACTGATCTCAACAACTCCACCACTGCTGTATATGCTGGACTCTGAACCTTCTTGGACCTGGAAAATTTCTCATCTTCATCTTCATTCTTGAAGACCAACTGAAACTGAGAAGGAACTTAGTTTCTCCCTAGTTACTCCCTTTGTTAACATGTCTGTAGGATTCTGGCTAGTGTGTATCTTTTCCATCTTCAATTGTCCATCTTCCAAGGTGAATTGTATGAAGTGGTACCTCAACTGTATATGCTTAGTATTCGAATGGAAGACTGAGTTATTTGCAAGGTGAATGGCACTCTGACTGTCACAGTACAACCTATTGTTCTCCTGCTTCTTTCCCAATTCCTCCATAAACCTTTGTAACCAAATCATCTCTTTACTAGCCTCTGTAGCAGCAACATACTTTTCCTCTGTTGTTGAAAGTGCAACAACCTTTTTCAGTTTC
>SNQJ01S0017064.1:129010-141449 GCA_010110895.2 Picea sitchensis | reverse complement strand
CTCCCCCGTGTGGAAGAGTGTACATACTTCTGGGGTGTAAATACTTCATGGGGTATAAACACGGCTGAAAGTAAAAGACCTCTAAATCAGGAAGATAAACATGCTCCACAACCAACAGATAGGTGGCCTATCAGTTAGCTTTGCCCAGTAATTCTAAGATCCATCATGTTTTTCATGTTTCCTGCTTAAAGAAGGTTATTGGAACTAAGTTTGAATCTCAAACCAACCTTCCTGAGTTGGAATCATAAGGCTCCATTTGGCTACAACCACAAGCAATTTTGGACCAACGCGAGCATTAGTTGCATCAGTGAACCAACAAGGAAGTTTTAGTCCAGTGGAAATATACAACTCCAGTAAATGCCACTTGGGAACCAACTACCATTCTACAACAATTTCCCAATCTCAAGCCTTGAGGACAAGGCTGTTTTTAAGGGGGAGGACATGTTACTGGCCTGTTGAGGGGTCCTAAATCACTTTAGACTCAACAGTAGGAAACAAACTCACCACCGAGTCCCAATTCGACTCTGCAACATTTAATGGTGTAATGGTTCTCCAAATCTTGCGATCAGGCCAATTAATCGATGGGATTTATGTAGTGATTGACAGGATTTGTTCTTGTGAAAGATCCTCCTTCAGTTTGAACGTTCTCTTTTTATATTTTCTCTTATAGGTGGGACCAATACAAGACAAATGTTGGTATAAACCAGATGGGTAACAAGGGGGAAATATTAACTACTACAGAAGGCTGAGCTTGGGATAACCCACATGCTTAAGAATGCATAAAATTATTCTTATACCTACAACAATCCTAATACTAATACATTAACCTACTCGTGTTCCAATTATTGAATGAGATACGATTATCATAAGAAAATATACATGCAATAAACGATGGAAAGAAAAATAGTTTCCTTAGCTCTAATCATCAATAACATATTAACATAATGATTTAGTTTTCATAATTAGAGAAAAGAACAATAAAAATATTGAATTAGATAACTTATCAACAGATTCAAAGGATATTACTCGTTACAACACCATTCATGAGATAAAAAATCAGAAACAATTCTTCTTCAGATCCAATCACACACGCTTTTGATGAAAAATGAACATAAACTTGTCTCTGGTCCTAAACAAGTCTTCTCAATTAAGGTAGCTCCGAAATAGTTCTTTACAAATCCAAAAATGAGGGTCTTTGCAAAAATCATTGACCTCTTCTAATAGGTCGATCCTCTGATTTATAATATATTATTAACTAAAAATAACTATAAAAAGTGCAAACTAATTAAAACAAAACATTGCCACATGGCACTTTCATCTCTCAGTCTTCTAAGAGTCATCAAATGGTTTCATTTGGGTAGATGAATCTTCTCATACTCTGACCATTTGAAGAATATATCCTCACATGTGTTGGCATACAGGAATATGTGTTGGTCCATTGGGGCTGAAAGGGTCTCCTTTATCTCCACTGCCCATGCCCCATACTTGAATATTCTAGCACTTAACTGCTGCAACACTGTCTGAGCCTTAATCGTGTGTTCCATGAACTATTGTACTTGACACGGTGCCATGTTTTCCACCTTTTCTATCTCCACAACCCACAATGAGTCTTGTTAGACATGTAATTTGACTATGTCATGCAAGTCGATAAAGTCATTGGGTGTGCCGAATTATGGAAGGTCGATGTCCCTCATCACCCGATTGATATTCGTCCAGCTCTTTTCACACTCATCCCATTTCTCTTGGATTTCCTGATGAGGTTCTTGGGCCATTTTCACCTAGTATTTGGTCGACTTCTTTATGCAGTCGATGTTGCTATCCCTTAGTACCCGAATGCCATGCCCCTCGATGTCTCGACCCTGTTGAACTGGGATGATGTAATCGATCCTTTCCACTACTTGGTGCTCTTTCTCATACCATATTTCCATATCCTTGCACATCACCAGTTCCATGAGGGTGTCTTCCTAGAAATTGGATATCCCTGCAGTGAAAAGGTGTCGCTCACTCATGAATTTACTATAGGCGTCCTAGAATTTGCTTCTCAAGAACACTGTGGCTTGTGTGCAGTCCTGATAATATTTCACCAACTGGCGTATATTCTCCAACTCCTTCAGTGCAACGGACAAATCCTCTTCATCCTTCTTCATTCTATCCAAGGTGGCATCTGTGATTCCCATCCCCGCATCGATAAGCTCAAATGTCTTAGCATGCTCTGTGCTAATCGATTTTTCATTTGTGGTGATGAGGATGGAGCGATCCAGAGTAAGACTCCTCTTCTTGGTGGTTCTTTTCATGATGGATTTACTCTTTCTTTCATAAGAGATGTCTTGTATATCGACGACCTCATCCATGGGTTCGAGGATTTGCTTCTCTCCCCAGGTAAGCATGTTTCCCAAGCTCCCAACAGTGTATATTTGTTCAAGACTGGGTTCTTGAACCACTTCTGTGTGTTCCAAAAGTCAGGCCTCTAGTTTTTTATCATTAGGAGGTAAAGTACCGACTGAAATTGAAGCATCAGGGGCAGGCTCGGTACATACTTGATAATCGACTATTGAGATGTTGATTTCCTGCTATGGAATTTATTCTTCTTGTTCTCCTAACCCTAGCTCATCCTTTGAGATTTCCACTTGGGTCCCCAGTACATCGAGTAGCTCATTGTCTATGACACTTTCGACCTCCTGGTCACTCTATGAAAGGATTTGAATTTGAGCATTGGGAGCTAGGGAATATTCCTTCTCAGGTTCCTTTTCCTCTG
The DNA here is from genome assembly GCA_010110895.2 of Picea sitchensis. Classification (NCBI taxonomy): domain Eukaryota; kingdom Viridiplantae; phylum Streptophyta; class Pinopsida; order Pinales; family Pinaceae; genus Picea; species Picea sitchensis. The sequence continues at coordinate 138,694 of SNQJ01S0017064.1, read as the reverse complement.
TGATCTGCACCAGAGTCACCAGTGAAACCTCTAAACTCTCCTCATTATCATAGATCGTTATTAAGTCATAGAGGGACTTTGGTGCACTTTCTCTCCCTGATGTCCTTGCTATCTCTGGCTGAGCTAAAACGTCCCCTAGCGATCTGTCCTATGACGTTGAAACTTTTGGGTTATCTAAACCAGTGATTTCTTCAATTTGTATTGGCTCTGGGCCACTTGGACCTACCCAGATTTCGACTGGGTTGTCGGCAGGGACCCTTGTCATTTCCATGAGTTCTGGGTCCTTATGTAGCTAATCAATTACTCATTGTGCATGTTCCATTAGGATAAATCCCCTTTCTTGTGACTCTGGTGTCATAGACAGTCCCCTGTTCTGCACCTTTGTTGCCTCTGCTACTCTAATTTATTCCCTGGCTCTAAGGGCCTCTTGAGCCAACTACTCTATTGTTTCCACCTATTCATCCATGCTCATGGGCTTGAACTTGGTCATTTTATGGTAGGCCAGCCTTTGCACTACCACATCCCAGTCCTAGGAATTTTCAGTGAAGACTTCATCTTCGAACTTGTCGTGAGCATATGACCCACAGGACGACATCTCTGAAATATGTTGCAGGACCAGGCCCTTTGGATTGTGCTTGTGGAATCATACCGTCGGGAATCTAAATTCGAGTTGGATCAAACATTATTTTTTGGCTTGAGCAGTATCCTTTACCAAGTAGAATCCTACATGGAAACCATAGGGTATGAAATCTCATTTCTTGTCCTTGACCAGGGTGGTATTGTAGCCCTTCAAGATGGTTTGATAACATATTTCTCCTATGACGAGTCGGTCTAGGACATGATTTGGTAGAATATGTGGTGCTTTGGTGGCCCCAAACACCCTGATGTAGGTGGTGTGCTCATCCAAATACCAATGGCCTACCTTGGATATCATCTTCTTGGTTGTCACTGATAGCCTTGGGCATTCCTTCTAAAAAATAAAAAAACAAATTTGGGCGATGAATTCATCGTAGATGAGGGAGTAAGATTTCCTATACATGTTTTCCCATAGCACACTGACGTAGACTTGGAAAGGGAGCTCTACAACATGCTAGCTCAGATTCATACTGACGAAGACCTTTCTGGTGCACATGACATGGAGCAGGTATGAAGCCATGTAAAAGGTTGGGTCTTCCCCTTCCTTCGGTGGTTGGGCCTTCTGCACACAGATGCTCAGTTGCTTGGATATTATTTTCCCCAGTTGAAGATGCACCCGGTGATCGCAACTATGTATTCCAAAGGCATCCATGCCTCTGAAAACCTAGAGCAATGTTTCTCTCCATACAATCGACAGATGAGAGACATCAAATAGATGTATGGATCACTTGGGTTAACTGTCCCATGAGGCCATCACTCTACTGGTGTCGTTGCATTCGCAGAATTTCACCACGAATTTTTTTTTTAGCTGCTCCTCAGGGTCTCTAAGTTTGTACTATTTCTGAACTTCTACCGGGAGGAACACTTTGACACACCCACCACTGTCATCGTTGATTAAAAGTTTCTTTGTGTCGATGTGTTCTATGAGCCACTTCATGACTTATATACAGAGAAAAATGGGGGTTCTGCTTGCCACCATATGTAGATACGACCGTCGGATGTTCGGGAACACTTGGTCATCGAGTGCCCTTACATCTGGATCATTGTGTGGGGCATATTATGGGTATTCCTCTCAGCTGATATTGTTAAATAAATCTCCCCACTGTGGGAGCACCATCTTGGACCCGGTGCTTGCCTCTATCTCGTCAAAGGCCATAGGCTAGATGAAAACCTTCTTTTTTGTTGTCTTGATGACAAGCTTTGGCCTAGGGACATACTCCAATTGCCTCGTGGTTCCTGGAGAAGAAACTTCACCCATCTCTATTTCTTTTAGCTTTGGTGCTCTCGGTGAGCGTATGGTGGTTGGATTTCTCGGCGGCATTGTTCCTGCAACTTAAGAAGAATTTCAGAGACACTAAAAAAACAGATAAACACATATAAATTATATCCATGTAAAATTTATAGACCCGGATACATACCTCTGAATCTTGTTAAATCCTTGATATTTTGATAATCACGGAGTTGATACAGCCTCTGCGTTGCTCGTCTTTCTCCTTCGGATGCTCTGGAATTCTCTTACACGTAGAATGATTTCGTTCACAACGGCTCAATAGATTTTAAAAAGGAAAGATATTATCATGTCGCATCATCCATTCAATTCAGGTTATGAGTGAATTTTCATTAAATCTTCCATCGAATCTCTAGAACTTAAATTCATCATGGGTTGACGGTGCAGGCGCGAGTGGTGATGTGGTCTATCGGTGATTTTAAATGGTTATTTTGATTAGAGCACGAGGTATAAAAAAATGCAGGATCATATATTAATTAGCTCCTTAAATACTCAAAATCCGATCGTATCTAATGCTAAAACGTCCCATTGTGTTGTTCTTTCAGTGGGTGGATCGGGGATCAGGGTTGTTTCGTGAACGTTTTCGTTGATATCCTCTTGAAAAAATCTTTGGCGCCGATCGATCTTACCGTACAATGTTGATGCGACAAATCTGACTCGGAGGTGTGACTCAGACCTAGGGAACCAAGAATGACTCTGGATAGAAATATATCATACAACCCTCTTACCTGTTAAAGACACGTGGCATTGAAGACAAGTGACTTCATTTGCTTGTATTAATTGGAGTCGGGTCTTTCCTTAAGTTATTTGTTCTAAAAAGACCTTATCTTTCCAATGCTAAAAAGTGTCCAGGATCGACGATCGACGATAAACCTATCAAAGTTCTTTTAGATCTGCTCCCTTGAAAAAGTCCCGATGTCGAAAATGCATCAGGGATCCACGATCGGGAATAACTTCTATCATGGTCAGAATGTTTGTTGTGATTCTTTTGAGTTTTCCCTAATTCCAATAAAGCACGTCAGGCATCGTCTATCAGCGATATCTTTTCATTCTTCATTAATGTCTGCCCCCCCCCCGTATTTTACCGATGCCGAAGGGGAATCGACTATTGAAAATATCTTTATGCGAAAAAATTAACGCAAACCAAAACTTCCTTCTGCCGATGCCGATGGAGATTGACGTTCAATGACTGTGGTTTTTTGAGTGGTTCCTTTTTTCTTCTTTGAAATCCTTTTGATGTCAATCCTGAGTGCATTGGGTGAAGTGTTTGGTTGTCGATTCTTTATTTAGGTGTTAAGGTATTTTTAGTCATGGGGTTTCTTAAGTTCAAGGAAACCTGTATAGGTGTTGGGAGTCATGAAAATAAGAAAAGACAAAACATTTCTCAAAATGAAAACGAATCAGATAGTGCAAAAGATCAATTGGTAACCAAAAAGTAAAAACAATGATAAAGGCTTTTTAGGGTTTTTCAGTGCTAAAAAAATGGCAACTTATGGGGTGAAAGAAGAATCTTTGTTCCTACCTCAGTCTCAGCTGATGCAAAATCTGGTTAAGAAGTTAACTGATTTTTTATGAGAGCCTCTTTTAACCTCGCATTTGAAATTCCTTAGCCGATGCATCTGGGTATGTCTGTGGGGTTTCAACCTTTATTCTGCCTTCGTTTCCTATAACCCTGACTCATGCCCTATTTGACAAGATTAGAGTAAAGCATTCACTGGAACCAGGCCTTTTAGTTATCATCGTTCACTTGCTACAGTGTTTCTCCGCTTCCAATGAGCGTCCATAGCCCCCGCGGAGTTACCCCAATGTCACATACCTTTCTCTGCTTCCAATAAGCATCCATAGCCCCGACGAAATTATCTGCATAACCTCTCCTACTATACACTCATTTGAGATAGTTGATTTTATTTCGACAGAATACCCTGAGTGAGTGGGAGAGGAGCACATTTTTTATTTGCAAAATGAGATGGTTAAGGTGAATTTTGTCTAGCTCTGTCTTGAGGTACATGTAGTCCTTTCCATCTTACCACCTTTCCCTTAAGTTTTTACCAGAACACCAGGAAGAAACTTCATCACTTTTACAAGGTTGTTCATTTGTAGGTTAGATAGAAAACCCTTTAAAACAACTGCAGGTCTCCCAACACTTCTTGTGTTGTATGTAAGTGGTGAGTTAGGAACAAAGTTCACCATATCGCATGAATTCAGTTCAACCAATGTTTTTCTAAACACAATCTTCAAAATAGAAGAATTACTATAGCAAGAAACAAAAACAAAAAAGGCACTCTGTGATTAGCATACCTAAAAACAAAACATCATGAAAACACACACACACACATTTTTTTTTTAATAAAAATATTGTTTTAGGGCTTGGCCATTCACTGGGAGGGCATTAGGTTCCCCCCTCAGATTTTCCAACTTATACGTTCCTACCCCAATTTTCTCGGCCACCTGAAAAAGTTCGAGCCATAAATTTTGAAACTTCAAATGTTTTCCCTTCAGCTCATTTTCTCTATCCCATTTTAGGACTAAGTCTCCTACTTCAAAATTCGTCTCTTTGGCCTTATTATTATCAAACCACCTTTTAACTATCTGTTGATGAGCTATGAACTTTGATTTTTCTTTCTCCCTCTCTTCTTCTAGTATGAGGAGGGTATCAATTCTTTGTTGTAAAACTGATGAGGGTTGTCCTCTAGAATCCTGAGCAAGTTGAAGAGATTGAAGATATAGCCCGTTCGGGAGAATGGATTCCTATATGTATACCAGAAAGTATGGGGAATTTCCTATAGATTCCTTGGGTGTTACTCTATCATCCCATAAGGCGTTATGGAGTGAACTGTGCCAATTCCTCTGGTTGTCTGCAACTGTTTTCTTTAATATTCTCACTAGGTTCTTATTGGTTGATTCTGCCACTTCATTCCCCTGTGGATAATAGTTTGCAGAGTATCTGATTATGATTCCTTTGTCTATATAAAAATATGTAAACAGGGTGGAAGAAAAGTAAGCGACATTATCAAAAATAAGGACGGAAGGCATACCGAACCTTGTGATCAACTATTTTTCTATGAATTGGATCACCACCTTTTCTTTTACATGAGTCAGAGGGATGGCCTCTGCCCATTTCGTGAACTAATCTGTGGCAATCAGTATGTATCTATGTTGTTTTGAATAAATTGGTGCAATTTCTCCTATGATATATATCCCCCATTGCTTGAATGGCCTAGAAATGAGCACATGTTGGAGTGGGACAACTTCTCTCTTTTCCCTCATTGCACTTATTTGGAAAGTTTTATAGTTTCTAGAATATGTGTGAGAATTCTTGAATAAAGTAGGCCAATAATAGTCGGCTCTCAGTATTATGTAAGCATTGGTGTTTCCTTGGAAATGTCCACCTCCAGGACCATCATGGAGCTCCTTCAAAACCTTCTCTGCATCTTCATGTTCGAGACATATTAAAACTACCCCATCATAATTAACATGGAAGAGAACCAAATTTATGAGGCGATATTGTGCTGATTTGAACCTGAGGGCTCTCCTTTACCTAGGATTTAGGTTTTCTGGGCAAGTCCCATGATGCATGAGATAAGTTAGTTTCTCATACCAAGATTCTTTCCCTGGGGAGATGTATGAAGCTTCACCACACCACAATTCCAATTCATTCTCCCATCCAGGGTCTTCATCTACTTGGTCATGGGATTCAACTATCGGTTTTCATAATCCTTGTCCCTTAACTAGTTTAGTAGGTTTTATATCTAGATCAAATTCTTGGACTACTTCCATCCAGTTTAATCTTCTTTCCCACATCTCCTATTGAGTGAATAGGTATCGGACTGCAGGGTGAGGCACGATGACTTTGGTATGGTTATTTAGAATGTAATATATGAAGTGTTTTACTGCCCTGTATACTGCATAATCCTACTTGTCTATAGTAGGGTAATTTAGTTTGGCCCCTTGAAGATTAGTGCTCATAAATGAGACCGGGGCCTCATTTTTTTCATCATCCTTCTGAGTCAATACTGCAACTAACGATTGGTCAGATGAAAAAGTGTAGAGGAAGAAATATTTACCGAAGTCGGGACTTCACAACATTGGGGCTTGAGATATTGCCTCCTTAATATTGCTGAAATAAATTTTCCGTTCATCATCGCACTTAAATTCAACATCTTTGCGGATCATTTGTTGTAAGGGTTTGATAGTTTCAACGAAATAAGGGGTGGATTTCCTCACAAAATTTATTTTCCCAAACAAATATTGCATAGATGTTTTGTTGTGGGGTAATGGAAGATGAGATATAGCCTTAATCCGTTCTAGGTCTATGAAAATTCCTACTTGAGATATAATATGACCTATCAATTTACCTTCTTCGACACCAAAAATAGTTTTCATGGGGTTTAAGGATATACCGTATTTCCTACACCTTTCAAAAATCTGGGTTAAGTGTTGGATGTGATCTTCTCTGTTCTTTGAATAAATAGTCACGTCGTCCAAATAAACTACTACAAAATTGTTGATTAGTCCCCGAAACACTACGTCCATGGCCCTCTGGAAGGTTTCCCTTGCATTGGTTAACCAAAAGGGCATAGGTTTATAAGTGAAGGATCCCTACTTGGTTCGGAAGGTAGTATTCAAATGGTCTTCCTCTGAAACTAGAACTTGGTTGTAACCTAAAAAATTGTCTAGCAGGGAGAAAATCTCTGAGCCAGACACGGTCTGCAAGAGTTTCTCCATTGGTGGGACTCGGTAGTTGTCCTTTTTTGAAGCTTTGTTGAGGTTTCTGAAATCTACACATAGGCGGATCTCCCCAAAAATTTTCCTCATAGGAACCAAATTTTCTACCCATGTAGAGTGTCTAACCTAGAAGATAATCTTAGCATCTAGTAATTTCTTTAACTCCTGACACATGAGAGGCTCCAGGGATGGGTGGTACTTCCAGAGATTATGTTGGAAGGTTTTCACTCCGGGATTTAAAGGGATTGTGTGTTGAATGATACAAGTGTCATAAGTTTTCAGATATCGGTAGGACCATGCAAAGACATCTTGATATTGTCTGAAAAGTTTGAGATAGTCCTTCCTTTCATCTTTAGAGACTGTCTTATCGGGATTTATATTCTTGGGGTTTTCCTAGGTTCCTAGATTTATAGTTTCATGCATGGGACAGGAACTCTTCGTCTTTATGTTCACTGACCCTTTGAATATTTCCCTTAAGTCAACAAGGTTTTTTAAATTGGCTACCCCTTTCGGTATCGTGTGAGACCTTGGTTTGTTGGTCGGTTGATCTATATGAGTATCGGTTTCTGCTAATTTCTCCTGAAATACTTCATTGTCAATAGCCAAGTGTGTTAAGAACCAAATATCAATATAGCATAGAAAAAACTCAGAATAAGTACTCAATGCCTTGAAAAGAGATAATTTCAGATAATAAGCCTCTTCGAGGGGGCAACCTCCTTTTACCCCACTTAAATGTTCAAGTACAAGATGATTCAAAATGAAAATGTCTCCTTGGTATATATAGGAGACTAGGAGGTATAATTACAACTAATGCCCTAAAGCTAACATAAATAAAATAACATTACTAATATAATATGCCCCAATTAAGGAGTAATGAGCCAATATTAGGGCTTAACATGACCCTCCCCTTGAGACAAGTGTTGTCCGCAACGCTTGCGTAACTCTGGATGCTTCTGTATAAAAGACTCATCTTCCCAAGTGGAATCTTCAGACGATAGTTTCCTCCATTTAATGAGATACTCTGAAATGGATCTATTCCTCAGCTGGCGAATTCTTGTGTCAGTGATGGATTCAGTCTCCAATATGATTTTTCCTTCCTCGTCAAGTTCTGGCAATATAGTTTGAACTGGCATCTTGTCGCCTATAACCTTCATTAAGCATGAAACATGGAAAACTGGGTGTACTCATGAATATGTAGGAAACTCCAATTTGTATGCCATAGTACCAATCATTTGCAACACCTTATAAGGGCCACAGTACTTTGGTGATAATTTATTATCCTTCTTGGCTTGCTTGAGGGACATCTGTTTGTATGGTTGTAGTCTTAAAAACACCCAATCCCCTACTTCAAAACTTCTTTCACTACGATGTTGACCTGCTTGTTGTTTCATGCGATTTTGTGCCATGGTCAGGTTATCCTTTAAGATTTGGAGAACTTATTGTTGATTCTCTATGTGATCTTCCACTGCTTGAACCTTAGATTTTTCTTTTAGAGAAGAAGTGATGGGAGGAGGGTGGTATCCATAAAGTGCCATAAATGGTGTCATTTTTTTTGCAGTATGAAAAGAAGTTTTATACCACCATTCTTCCAAGGGTAACCATTTAAACCATTGTGTTTGTTTATCAGAGACAAGGCAACAAAGGTAGCCTTCCAGAAATTTTTTCACTATCTCGGTTTGTCCATCAGATTGAGGATGATAGGATGAGATATGAGACAATTGAGTACCCAAACAAGAAAATAATTATGCCCAAAAATGTCCAGTGAAGATGGGATCTCTATCACTTATAATAATATTTGGGCTACCATGTAGCTTTTGAACTGTCTCCATGAATGCGGTGGAAACTATACTAGATTTGAAGGGATGAGAGAGTGCACAAAAGTGTACGTAGTTGGTCAGTCTATCAACAATCACCATGATGACACTCTTTCCTTCAGACTTTGGTAACCCTATGATGAAATCCATGGAAACCTCCTCCCAGTGCTGACTTGGGATGGATAATGGTTGTAAAAGACCTGGGGTCTTAATTGTTTCCACCTTATTTTGTTGGAAAACCAAGCGTTCTGCCAAAAACCTTTGAACATCAGTTTTAAGGACATCCCAAAAAAAATCCTTCTTGACTCTACGGTAGGTTTTAAAAAATCCTGAGTGCCCTCCTACTAGAGAGGTGTGCAATTCCAATAGTACCTTTTGTTTGAATTGGGAGTTCTTACATAAATATAAGCGATCTTTGTACCATAGTGTCATTTTTCCATGTAAATGTATCTGATACACTGGAATCCTGCTACAACCTTTGAATGAGAGTCCACAATTTTTTGTCATTCTTCCATTCATCCCTTGCTTCTATTATCCAATCGGGTTGGATGATCGAGATAGCACAGAGAAAGGCCTCAACATCTTCATCCTTTCTTGAGAGTGCATTTGCCACAAAAATTTTCTTCCCCTTTTTATAGACGATTTCAAAATCAAAACCTAATATCTTGGTTACCCATTTTTATTGTTCTTCTGAAGATAGTCTTTGTTTTAAGAAGTATTTAAGACTATCATGATCTTTTTTGACCTTGAAGTGCCTACCTATTAGGTAAGGACGCCATTTCTTCAATGCATATAGTATTTCCATCATTTCCTTCTCATAAATGGGTTTGTCTAAGTCCTTTCCCTTTAGTGGTCAACTTTCAAAAGCCAGGGGCCTTCCTTCTTGCATTAGGACACCACCAATTCCATTTCTCGAGGCATCACATTCCACAATAAAGGTTTTTGTGAAGTCTGGAGTGGTCAAGACAGGAGGTTTACACATCACCTCTTTAAGTTGTTCAAAATATTTAGTTTCCTCTGGAGTCCATGAAAATGCATCCTTCTTAGTTAGTGTCGTTAAAGGTGTTACTATTCTTCTATAGTTCCGAACAAACTTGCGGTAGTAACCTGTCAAACCCAAAAATCCTCTAAGATTCTTCAATATTTTGGGAATCGGCCAGTCCATCATGGCCTTAATCTTGTTAGGGTCTACCTTGACACCTTCATGAGATACAATATGAC
>SNQJ01S0017064.1:113688-128960 GCA_010110895.2 Picea sitchensis | reverse complement strand
TTGGAATGTTGAAGGTGCATTTGTAAGGCCAAAAGGCATGACCAAAAATTCATAATGGCCTTCATGAGTTCGGAATGTTGTTTTTGGGATATCTTCTTCCTTCATTCTGATCTGATGATACTCTAAATGGAGATCCAATTTTGTGAAAGAGATTGCTCCATGTAGTTCATCTATCAATTCATCAATGACAAGAATGGAAAACTTATATTTAATAGTGATGTTGTTGAGCTCTCTATAATCTGTACACATACGCCATGAGCTATCTTTCTTGAATACCATTACCACTGGTGTAGAGTAAGAAATTTGGCTAGGTCTAATAATGCCAGCCGCTAACAATTCTTCAACCATGTGCTCAATTTAACTCTTCTTGGAGTAAGGGTATCTGTATGGCCTGATGTTAGGAGGAACACTCCCATGAATTAGGTGAATTTCATGATCATGATTTTGAGTGGGTGGAAGACCTTTGGGAATATATTCAAATACTTTGGACTGCTTATCAATGATCCTTTGGAGATCTTGAGGAATAGATGGCTTAGATGTTTGAACATCTAGTGATCATAGTTGTGCAATAACGCCTTGATGCCCCTTTTTCAATAATGTTTTCATGCCATTAGAGCTTATCAACTTACCGGGTTTCCCTGTGATACCTCTTAACTCAATTTATTTTCCTTCCAATGAAAATTTCATGAAAAGTTCTTGAAAATTAAAAGCCATTGTTCCTAATGATCGTAACCATTAGATTCCTAGTACAACATCTGCACCATCCATGGGTATAGCAATCATTGGACTATTCATTACATATTCTCCCATAGCAAGATTGATCTTGTTGCATTTTCCTGAACAATTGATAGTTCCTCCATCTGCAATCATTACTTGAAACTATGGCGCTGGATATACAAAGCAATTGAGAGATTTGGATAATTTATAGTGAATGAAATTATGGGTACTGCCAGAATCAATTAGGACTATTACCTTTTTCTTTTTGATGTGTCCTTCGATCTTGAGGGTTTCAGGAGTGCCAATTCCAGCCAATGCATTACACGATATCGTGGGAGTCAATTCTTCAGACGAAATTGCTTCTACATTTTTATCTTGAGATGGTTCTTGTTCTTGTTCTTCTTCCTCTTCACAATCTATGTAGAATAATTTCTTCTCACCACACTTATGTCCCTTACTGTACTTGCTGTCACAATTAAAGCATAANTCAATCTTTGGAAGTTCTCAATGTGCTCGGTAACTGAACCCTTTTGCTTGAGATTTATCAATTGGCTAAAGAAGGTATTGCTCCTTGTATCCTCATAGTGTGGTATCATTTCTTCCATGAAAATTGTCCAAGTGACGAGTGATCTGTGAGAACAAAGCCATCGATACCATACAAATTGATTAGGTTCTAAATATAAAGAAGCAATTCGTACCTTTTGTGTATGTGGCACATTATGGAGATCAAAGAATTGCTTCATCTAAAGTATCCATGTGATTGGGTCCTTGCCATCAAACTTCCTCATATCAATCTTAGGAACGTGGTTGGTCTTCAAACCAAAGTTGGAGTTTCTCCATTCTTGATTCACCTTCCTTGTGTCCTCATCATGAATTGCATGGGATGCATTTTCACTTTCAGGTGTCTTCTCTGTTATGAAAATTTTCAATACTTCCATGATCTCCCCTTATAAATCCTCCATCATCTCTTGTAGTTCATCTTTTGTTACTATCTTATTTTGTAAATCATTTATGTCCCTACGCATATCTTCACCTTCATCAAGAGTCGAAGTAGGATTGTCTGGAGGCTTATTTGGTGTAGAAGTTCCCTTTTTGGGTGGCATGTTGGCCAAGTATCACTTTTGAACCTTGATTTTGAGGTGGTTCTGCTAGACAATATTTCTTCTGTTGTATCTCTCAAGTTTCAGCCCTTCTGGGTATATAAATTTATTTTATGTAGTTCTTTGATATTTCTTCTTTGCAATGCCACAGGTCTGATCAAAATTGGATGTGCCAAGTGGAATTTATGGTAACATCCCCATAACTTACCGATTTTTGGCCTTTCCAAGAGATCTCACTTGTATAGCGTGCCCCGCACAAAATAATTGATATAAAATTCTAAAACTCCCACCAGAAATACTAAATACTGTCCACAATCCAATGAAACTAGTCCCACACAATTTGGATACTCTAGTAAGAAGTTATGATTGTTTTACCTAGAACACCTTCTTGAGACTATTCAATAAAACTAGTCAGATACCCTATCTTACACAGGGTGTATATACAAATTTAAGATGACCTAGAAGCTGCAATTTTTACCATAGATACCTTACTAATTTCTGTAAATAGCCTCTAGAGTTCAGGGTTTGAAACATTACAGAAAATTATTTATAGAAAAAATTCTGCAATGACTCAGTTCAGGATGATTCCAAAACCCTATCTTGTATAGGCTGTATCTCTGAAAGTATAAGGCCGCAGGAGCTTAATTTTGAACCCAATGTACCTTGATCCATATAATAAATATCCTCCAATCCATTTCTTCTGAAACGTTGTAGAAAACAAGTTATAGTGAAAAATCCAAGGTGTCTTAGATGTAGCAACGAAACCCCAAGACCTTGAGCTCCGATACCATATGTTAAGAACCAAATATCAAGATAGCATAGAAAAACCTTAGAAAAAGTACTCAACGCCTTGAAAAAAAGATAATTTCAGATAGTAATTCTCTTCGAGGGGGCAACCTCCTTTTACCCCACTTAAATGTTCAAGTACAATATGATTCAAAATGAAAATGTTTCCTTGGTATATATAGGAGACTAGGAGGTATAATTACAACTAATGGCCAAAAGCCGACATAAATAAAATAACATTACTAATATAATATGCCCCAATTAAGGGGTAATGAGCCAATATTAGGGCTTAACAAAGTGTTTAAAATTATCCCGATTGGTCAAAATTTTTATGATTTGTTCATCTCCTTCCAATTGGAAATATTGTTGGCTAGTGATGGTTTGTAGAGTATCTCCACACTGAATCAAGAGGATTAATAGTATTCTATAAGATATAACCTTGAGGCAGTGGTGGCCAGAGTGTCATCAGGAGTGTTATTTTTTCTGGGGATCGTTATAATGTTAAAGGATTTAAAATGTTCTATTAGTCTGTGCACTTCCTGTTGGTAATTCCTCAGGTGGGGAGAGTTGCAATGTATAGTGTTCCTTACTTGTCTAACAATGATTTCAATATATCCAAAAACCTTCAATTCCTTAACGTTTAAGTCTATGGATTTATTTAGCCCTTCTACTAGAGCTTCATACTCGGCGGTGTTGTTTGTGCATTCAAATTCTAGTTTAGGGGACAGGAAATTTCGTTTACCTTTTGGATCAATGAGGATGAAACCTGCCCTTGACCCTTCTTGTGATTTAGATCCACCGAAGTATAAGGTCAAAACTAGTGAGAAAAAACCATAAACTCCCTTTCTTCTACCACTTTCCTCATTTCCTCCTATTTGTTCTATGGTTTCTAACACCGGTTCCTGACAGAAAAGGGTTTCCTCTGCTGTCTTTGGAACATTTTCTTGAAAACTCATTTCAGAGTTTTGGGTAAGAGGAACATCTGATGAGAGGGGGGAGAAATTCCCGAAATCAAAACCATAGGAATAATTTCCTAGCATAGGGAAATCTGTCAATGAGGGTTCGTTAAGGGTTTCTAGGTCGGTGACAGTATGTTTTAGATACCTTTCCCTATCGATCCTGATCATATTCGTGTGTCCCTTTAATGGAAGCCAAAGGTGAGCCCAGTCTGTACTAAAGTATCTATTTAACTTCTCAGACCAATCTCGAATCAGTAGTAATCCATAAGATTATGGGATATCTACTACAATGATGTCAATTACTTGAATAAATTTTGGGTGAGTTGCCATCCTGATCATTACATATTTGAGTTATCCCATAACTTTTACCTGGGTTTTGTCTAGTTGTATCACATGTTTATCACTTTTGAGAGGGAATGTGTTTAATTTCTTGCATATAGACAATGGCATAACATTAGAGTATTCTTCTGAGTCAACCAGACAATTATGGATGTTTCTGTTGAAGACTTCAAATGTCAAAAGGAACAATGGGACAAAAGGCTTTCCCTTCTAATATTCATAGCAAGCATTTACAGTTGGTTTATTTATTAGATCTGTGGGAGTCGGATTTTATCCTTGGTTAGTCCTTGTTATAGGATTTTCTAATGACTTTAATGCTTGTAACAAAAAATCCTTTTGCTGAGGGATTCTACACATGTCCATGACCGATATATTTTCCTTCAACCTTTTCAAATCTTCTACTATGTTTTATTCTAGCTTGGGTGATTATCGTGTATGGATGTTTATAGGATTTCTTCAGGGAACAAAAGGTTCTTTCAGGTGATCGGTAGTTGGTTTTCCTCCTGAAGTTTGTGTCATAGTAAGGTCGTTTGAGACAGGTTGACCCCTAATTCATGTTTTCACAGCCAAGACCTATGTGGGTGGGTATTGAACCTCAAATAGGTCATCAGAAGGCATTGGTAGGTCAGGTTCCCATATCAACATGGTTGTTTCTTTTGGTGGATCAACTTCTTCCTGGTTGACAATATTCATAACCAAGCCGCTTGACTGTTCGGTTAGGGAAACCTCATCTAGAAACCGTTTGGCCATCAAATTCATGGAATGAACCCATTGTGGGCAGTCTCTTTCATAGTGTTTCTCTTGATGATAGGTACAGAAAGAGTCAGATGCTACATTTCCCAAGTTGATGTTTAAGTTGGTTGGGGGAGGTTCAATTGCTTTGAATGGTGGATTTCTTTTGAAAAAGGATTTATAGGGCCTCTGGCCTTGGTTTCCTTCCCCTTCAGTTCGTTTCATGTCTATGATTTCGTTTGACAGATTCTTAACCATGCACTGTAGGTATTCTATGTCTCCACTTCCATTTTCAGGACCTTTTTCTATTTGTTTACCTAGGGGTCTAGTCAACATGAATTCTCTCTTGGGAGGAGGTTGAACTTCCTTCTTAAATAATGAGACATGACCTTCTTTACATCCCTTCATTTGGAATTCTATTATTTTGGCTTCTTCGAATTTCTCAGCTAAGGTTGTTTTGGCAACTCTCTTCACAAACTTGGAAATAGAAGTTGGGAGAGCATTAAAATATACTTTTATTTGAAACTCCTGAGTGGGTTTAGCCTCAGGTTGAAATTTGTTTAGGATAGTGGTGAACCATTGATTAAAGTCCTTAACCTTCTCCTTTGAACTCATGGTGGTGGTGAACAACTCGGCCATCAAAGATTTTGTAGTGGTTTCTTCTGCAAATTTATCTAGAAAATCATTCTGAAACTTCATCCAACTAGTTATGGATCCTACAGGTAAGTTAAAATACCACGTGGAGGCTAAATTCTCAAAAGTATAGGGGAAAATCCTGCATACTACATCTTCATGTTTGAAATTCATTAGTCTGATATCTAATATGAATGTTTTGATATGGTCTTCAAACAATCCTGAGGTTTCAGGGTCAAATTTAGGGAGTAACTTTTCTGGATGTCGGGGAAGGTTATGTACTCATCCAGGGATGGCCAGAGCATCTCTGTCCAACCATAGTTGATCATTATGAGGTGCGTTTCCAATTTCTTCATGAAGATCATTGTTATCTTCCATGTTGTTCGATCTCGAAATTGAGCATTTTGAGTTAAACCTGTATTTGTCAGAAAAATCGTCAGGCTCGGAGCAATTACCAGCTAGCGTTTCAGGGATTAGATTAAGAGGATGTTCGATTTCAGTGAGGGAGAAATATATCAGGCCTTCTACTGTGTGAAGAAAAACCTGGTCAAGGGTGTTGACCATTGGTCTACTTACTTGTTTTCTATGAGGAAGTAATGGAGCTAAGGGCAATAATCCGATTTGTCGAGCGTAAGATCTTGTGAATCTTCTGAACTAGTTCAAATCCTCGTGAGGAAGAGATTAAGGTATCTCAGGGAATAAATGTTATTCCTCTTACTGGGGTGAGTTACTTGTTTTAGGAGTACTCAGTGTGTGTGGGTTTTCTTGAGAATGACTAGCCATGCATGTGGGTTGTTTTGAATCTACAGGTTGCGTGAAATACTATCTCAAAAATATTGTCAGTAATTCATTCTTGAGGCCCTCCTTCTAGTGCCAATTCTGTTAAGGGGTCCTAAATCCCTTTAGACTCAATAATAGGAACTAAACCCACCATTGAGGCCCAATTAGAATTTGAAACCTTTAATGGTGGAATAGTTCTCTAGATCTTGTGATCTAGCCAATTAATCGATGGGATTTACATAGTGATTGACAATATGTCTTCTTGTGAAAGATCCTCCTTCTATTTGAATGTCCTCTTTTTGTATTTTCTCTTATAGGTGGACCTGATACAAGATAAATGTTGGTATAAACCAGCTGGGTGACAAGGGGGAAATATTAACTACTGAATAAGGTTGAGCTTGGGATAACCCACGTGCTCAAGAATGCAGACAATAATTATTACACCTACAACAAACCTAGTACTAATACATTAACCTGCTGGTGTTCCAATTATTGTCTGAGATACGATGATCAGAAGAAAACATACATGCAATAAACGATGGCAAGAAAAATAATTTCCTTATCTCTAATCATCAATCACATATTAAGACAATGATTTAATTTTCATCATTCGAGACAAGAATGATAAAAATATTGAATTAGATAACTTATCAATAGATTCATAGGCTCTTACTCATTACAACATCCACTCATGAGATAAAAATCAGAAATGATTCTTCTTCAGATCCAATCACACACGCTTTTGATGAAAAATGAACATAAACTTGTCTTTGGTCCTAAAAAGGACTTCTCAATTAAGGTAGCTCTGAAATAGTTCTTTACAAATCCAAAAATGAGGGTCTTTGCAAAAACCATCAACCTCTTCTAATAGGCCGATCCTGTTATTTATAACATATTATTAACTAAAAATAATTATCAAAAGTGCAAGCTAAGTAAAAAAAAACATCACCACATGGCGCTTTCATCTCTTAGTCTTCTAAGAGTCATCAAATGGTTTCATTTGAGTGGATGAATCTTCTCATACTCCGACCATTTGACGAATATATCCTTGCATGTGTTTGCATACAGGAATCTGTGTTGGTCCATTGGGGCCAAAAGGGTCTCCTTTATCTCGACTGCCCATGCTCGATACTTGACTATTCTAGCACTTAACTGTTGAAATACTGTTCGAGCCTTGATTGGGTGTTCCATGAACTATTTTACTTGACTTGGAACCATGTTAGCCACCTTTTCTATCTCCTCATCCCACGATGAGTCTTGTTCAACATGTAATTTGACTATGTCATGAAAGTTGACAAAGTCATTGGGTGTGCCAAATTCAGGAAGGCTGATGTCCCTCATCACCTGATTGATCTTGGTCCAACTCTTTTCGCACTCAGACCATTTCTCTTGGATTTCATTATGAGGTTCTTAGGCCATTTTCACCTAGTATTCATTCGACTTCTTTATGCGGTCGATGCTACTATCCCTTAGTACCCGAAAGTCGTGCTCCTCGACATCTTGACCCTACTGAATCACACTGATGTAATCAATACTTTCCACATCTTGGTGTCATTTCTCATACCATATTTCCATATCCTTTCACATCACCAGTGCCATGAGGGTGTCTTTCTATAAATTGGCTATCCTTGCAGTGAAAAGGTGTCGCTCACTCGTGAATTTACTGTAGGCATCCTGGAATTCGCTTCGCAAGAACACCGGGGCCAGTGTGGAGTCCTAATAATATTTTTCCAAATGTCATAGATGCTCCAACTCCTTCAGCGCAATGGCTAACTCCTCTTCATCCTTCCTCACTCTATTCAGGGTGGAATCTGTGATTTCTATCCCTACGCCGATAAGCTCGAATGCCTTGGCATGCTCCATGCTAATCAATTTTTCCTCTGTGGTGATGAGGATGGAAAGATCTAGAGTAAGCCTCCTCTTCTTGATGGCTCTTTTCATGATGTATTTCCTCTTTAGGTCATAAGATATGACTTGTATATCGGTGACCTCATCCACGAGTTAGGGGATTTGTTGCTCTACCCAGGTAAGCATGTTTCCTGGGCTTCTTACGGTGTATATCTGTTCAACTTGTGTTATTGAACCTCTTTCCTGTGTACCAAAATTTTGTCCTATGGTTGTTTCTCATAGGGAGGTAATGTATGGGATGAAATTGAAGCATCAGGGGAATACTAGGTACTTACTTGATAATCGGTTATTGATATGTCGATTTCTTTCTATGGAACTTCTTCTTCTTGTTTGTCCAACCCTAGCTCATCCTTTGGGATTTCCAATCGGGTCCCCAGTACATCGATTAGCTTAGTGTCTAAGACACTTTTGACCTCCTAGTCACTCTAAGGAAGGCTTTAAATTTGAGAATCGAGAGCTGAGGAAGATGCCTTCTCAGGTTCCTTTTCCTCTATGATCTGCACCAGAGTCACTAGGGAAACCTCCGAACTCTCCTCATCATCATAGATCATTATTAAGTCATGGAGGGGGTTTGGTGCACTTGGTCTCCCTCATGTCCTTGATATATCTGGCTGAGATGAAACATCCCCTAGTGATCTGGCCTGTGGTGTTGAAACTTCAAGGTTATCTAACCTGATGATTTCTTTAATTTGTATTGGCTCTAGGCCACTTGGACCTACCTATCTTTCGAATGGGTTGTCATCATGGATCCTTGTCATTTCCACGAGGTTTGGGTCATTCTCCACCTAATCAACTACTCGTTGTGCTTGTTCCATTAGGATAAATTCCCTTGCCTATGCCTTTGGTGTCAAAGACATTTCCCTGTTCTACACCTATATTGCCTATGGTGCTCTAATTTCTTCCCTGGATCTGAGGGCCTCTTGAGCTGAATGTTCTATTTTTTCCACCTGTTCATCCATGCTCATGGCCTTGAACCTGGTCATTTTTGGGTCAACCATCCTTTGCACCACCTCATCCTAGTCCTGGGCGTTTTTAGTGAATACTTCGTCTTTGAACTTGTCATGAGCATATGTCCCATAGGACAACACATGTGAAGCATGTTGCAGGACCAGGCCCTTTGGATCGTTCTTGTGGAATTGACTTGTCGGAAATCTTAATTTGAGTTGGCTCAACACTTCTTGTTTGGCTTGAGTAGTATCCTTACCAAATAGATCCCTACATGGAAACCATAGTGTATGAAATCTCACTTCTTGTCCTTGACCAGGGTGGCATTATATCCCTGAAAGATGGTTTGATAACATATTTCTCCTACGACAAGCCGGTCTGGGACATGAGCTAGTAGGATATGTGGTGCTCCGGTGGCCCCGGACACCATGATGTAGGTGGCACACTCGTCCAAATACCAATGAACTACCTTGGATACCATCTTCTTGGCTGTCGTTGATAGCCTTGGGAATTCCTTCTTAAAAAGAATAAAATAAATTAGAGCGATGAATTCATCGCAGATGAGGGATTAAGATTTATTATACATGGTTTCCCATAGCACGCTGAAGTAGATGTGGATCAGGAGCTCTGCAACATGCCATCTCATATTCATGTCGGTGAAGAAATTTCTGGTGCACATGACATCGAGAAGGTATGAAGCCATGTAAAAGGTTTGTGCTTCCCCTTCCTTCGGCGCCTAGGCTTGCTGCACATAGATGCTCAGTTGCTTGGATATTATTTCTCCCCAGTTGAAGCTTCACCTGATGATCGCAAATGTGTATTCCAAAGGCATCCATGCCTCTGAAAACTTGGAGAAATATTTCTCTTCGTACAATCGGTAGATGAGAGCCATCAAATAGATATATGGCTCCCTTAGGTTAACTGTCCCATACCAACAAGTGCTATGGTTGGTAAAATTCTTGTCCTCCCTCCACCATGAGGCCATCACTCTACTGGTGTCGTGGCATTTGTATAATTTCACCATGAATTCTGTGTTTAGCCACTCATCAGGGTCTCTAAGTTTGTAGTATTTTTGAACTTCTACCGGGAGGAACACTCTGACACACCCACCATTGTCATCGTTGATTAAACATTTATGTGTTTCAGTGTTTTCAATGAGCCACATGAGGACTTATATGCAGGGAAAAATGGGGGTTCTTCTTGCCACCATATGAATATACGACCGCCGGATGTTAGGGAACACCTAGTCGTCGAGTGCCCTTACGTCCGGATCGGTGTGTGGCGCATATTCTGGGTATTGCTCTCGGTTGATATTGTTAAAGAAATATACCCACTGTGGGAGAGCCATATTGTACCCGGTTCTTTCCTTTGTATCGACAAAGGCCATAGGCTGGATGAAAATGTTCTTTGTTGTTGTCTTGATAATAGGCTCCGACCTAGGGACATACTCCAATTGCCTTGCGGTTCCTGGAGAAGAACATTTTCCCGTCTCTAGTTATTTTAGCTTTGGTGCTCTCGGTGAGCATCTGGTGGTTGGATTTCTCTATGGCATTGTTCCTACAACTTGAGTAGAATTTCAGAGACTGTAAAAAACTGGATAAACACATATAAATTATAGCCATGTAAAATTTACAGACTCGGATACATACCTATGAATCTTGTTAAAACCTGGTTATTTTGATAATCGTAGAGTCGATACAACCATTGAGTTTCTGGTCTTTCTCCTTCAAATGCTCTGGAATTATCTTATGCACATAATGATTTTGTTCACAACAGCTCAAGATATTTTAAACAGAAAAGATCTTACCGTGTTGCATCAACCATTCAATTCGGGTTATGAGTGAATTTTCAATAAATCTGCTACCGAATATCTAGAACTTAAATTCATCATGGGTTGATAACAGAGGCGTGGGTGGTGATGTGGTCTATCAGTGATTTTAAATGGATTTTTTGATTGACGCACGAGGTAGAAACTAGTGCAGGATCAAACATTAATTAGCTCCTTAATGCTCAAAATCTGATCGTATCTAATGCTAAAACGTCTCGTCATGTTGCTCTTTCAGTGGGTGGATCGGGGATTGAGGATTAGGGTTGTGTCATGAACGTATTCATTGATATCCTCCTGCAAAACATTCCAACACTGATCGATATTACCATACAATGCTGACGCGACAAAGCTGACTCAGAGGTGTGACTTAGACCTAGGGAAGCAAGAATGACTCTGGATATAACTAGACCATACGACCCTCTTACCTAGTAAAGACACGTGGCATTGAAGACCAGTGACTTAATTCTCTTGTGTTAATCAGAGTTAGGACTTTCCTTAAGTTATTTGTTCTAAACAAACCTTAGCTTGCCGATGCCAAAAAAGTGTCCAAGATTGGCGATCAACGATAAACATATCAAAGTTCTTTCAGATCATCTCTCTTGAAAATGTCCCTATGCCAAAAATGCATCAGGGATCGGCGATCGGGAATAAATTTTATTGTGTTCAAAATGTTTTTTGTGATCCTTCTGGGTTTTCCCTGATTTCAATAAAGCATGTCGGGCATCGACTATCGACAATATATTTGCGTTCTTCGTTAACATCTTCCCCCCCCCGTATTTTATGGATGTCGAAGGGGAATCGACTATCGACAATATATTTATGAGAAAAACTCAAAGAAAACCAAAACTTCCTCCTGTCGATGCCGATGGAGATCCACACTCGACGACTGTGGTTTTCCGAGTGGTTCCTTTTTTCTTCTTTGAATTCCTTCTGATGTTGATCCTAAGCGCGTTGGGTGAAGTGTTTGGCTGTCGATTAATTCTTCAGGTGTTAAGGTATTTTTAGTCATGGGGTTTCATAAGTTCAAGAAAACCTATATAGGTGATGGGAGTGAAGAAAATAAGAAAAGAAAAAACATTTCTCAAAATGAAAACAAATCAGACAGTGCAGAAGATCAAGTGGTACCCAAAAAGTAAAAAAATTGATAAAGGCATTTTAGGGTGTGTTGAGTGCTCAATAGGACCTAACCCCTCACGTAGCTAGAATAATATATTTCCATGTAATAAAGGTCAATATTAATAAGTCCTAGCAATAAGGAAGAATAATTCTAATGTAAGAAGACCTAATAGAAGTTTCTGCTTCTAGAAGGATATTCCTCTCGATGGTTCTTTTGATAGACATATTTAGTATAAATAGGATTTGAGGGTATGAGAACTCTTGTATTGGATATTATTTTAATAGATCTCTTCTCTGCTGGAGGATGCCCCCTTGAAGAGGCAAGTGAACATTTCTCTCAATAATCAAAGTGCACATTCTGGTGTTCTTCTGGTATCATTTTGGTATTATTGTGGTGTTATTCTAGTTATATTGTTGTTCATCTGCCATTTATAGTTATTTATTTTTGTTCTGCATACTTTTTTATATCTGGAATATTACATTAATTAATTTTTTAATTAATAATTGTTAAAAATTTAAAAGAAGAAGCAATATTGATTCAACCCCCCTCTCAGTATTGGCCATTATTTCAACAATTGTTATATGATGAATGAATTATTCAATAAAATTAATACCCAATAGAACTATTGTTGAACATTTACATATCTGGTTCAATTATAACTAGATTCTACCCACACGATCTGTAGTCACTATGGTTGATATACTCAATTTCCATATTAACGATGTGACTAAGGGATGGAACAAAATTCTAAGTTGCGTTACATAAGTAACAATTATCATGCAAGAATCCAACAATTGATCATATAAATATATGTATCTTCAATTAGATTTATTGAGTTGAATGATATTATTCTGAAAATAAGAACACGATATTCGACCACGTAAAAAAAATCGTAAAATACAATCATAAGGAAACAATCTTTCTAAGGAAACTCTTAGACAACAATTAGAATTTGAGTAAACATGATAAGTAGACTCAAATAATTTCAAGGTAAATACTAGTAATTCCAGTCACACACATACAATGACTATCACATATGATGTTCAGAAATTTATGAGGTGCAAGGTCGAAGTTATTAATATAGTTATCATTAACACATTGTTTACACTGCAATGCGAATATAGTAGGTTTATTTAAGGTTTTTATGAATGACTTATTCTATAAACTTAATACCCAATAGAACTATTTTTTACCATTTACATATTTGGATTCTTCCCACACGATCTGCAACCACTATGGCTAATATATTCAATTTCCATATTAACAATGTGACTAAGGAATGGAACAAAATTTTAAGTTGTGTTACATAAGTAACAATTATCATGCAAGCATCTAACAATTAATCATATAGATATATGTATCTTCAATTAGATGCCATTTATCAAGTCACTTTCCACATAGCATGCATGCAAAGACTCACATGTTGCAATTAGAAATCGTGTTCCACCTGTTACATAATCAGTCTCATACAATGATTGTCTCACTTGTGTCTTGGCTTCCTTGTTGGTTTCACTTGGTAAACAAGCTATGGTGGTGGAGGATATCGACTTGGCCTTGATAACTCTATGTGTCCATATCAATATGGAACTAGGGAATGAGCTCTTGCTTTTCCTAAAAACTCTTAAGGATAGTAGAAAAAAAGCTGCAGGCATGCATACTGTATTGGTAAGACAATGTGCTTGTAACTGGTTCATGAGGTTTAGTTGACTTGGTTTGGGTATCATGGTTTCGTTAGCCTATTGTTTGGTTCGGGTAGAGTGGTGTTCTTGGGAAACTTGCATTTAGACTGGGTTTTCTTGTACAACTTCCTCTGGGTAGAGAATTTTAAGCATTGGATAGTCCCAGTGATAATCGGTTCAGTTGAGACTATATGGGTCGGGTAGACCAGGTTGAAGAGAACAGGTCTAGTTGCATGGTAGTTTGCATGCTGGTTTTTTAAAACAAAATAGCTATTCCAATCATATTTTAATTTTAATATTGGATTTCATTCAATGGGAACCTCAGTTCGAACAAGGGATATTTATTTTCCTTGAAAGTATTCATAACATTAGAGAAGATCTACCTGAAATATGGGAAGAAGGGGATGCAAAGAGGTTCAAGAATGTTGTGAGTTCAATTTGTCTCCTTTATGACCTAACATTATTTTAACAATTAAAATATAATACAAATGTTAAAATGCATATTTTAGTCTTTGTAATGATCCCAAGCCATTATGCAAGGATCATCACGGTTTTGGTGTCTTTTTAAACTTTTTTCTGGTTGTGGTATTTTGTCAAACCATTTGTTGATCTATTTGTTTAGATGTGTTTATATGTGTGTATCCAACAAACACCAAAAAGAGATAACCATGGAACATACCTCAACCATATGCAATAAGATAGACAAGCCAAAACATCTCAAATCTTCTTTATTCATAAAATAGAAGAACCTGCTACAATGGAGATGCCGATTTGGAATGCTCAACAGATGGCCAAGATGATAGACAATAGATAATAAGTATGAGTTGCTACAAAATGCTCCCGTCAATAAAAAATAAGCCTCCAAAGGTTGGATAAGAGATGAAGACCAATGCCAAGTGTCAAACCCCTCACTGCTGGAAGATGCCATGCTCTGTTGGATAACTGAAGCTCCTCAACAATTCAGCCCTGGTGCCAAAGATGTCCAATCACCTCTAGAAAGATGCCAAATAGTAGATCGGGCGATGGTAAGAACAACCCAGGTGCCCGAATCTCAAAGATCCCTCTCAATCTTTGTAGATCTGAATTCCTCCACTAAATGGTGCACCCCACTAGATGACTAAAGCCCTAGATAATTCGGCCCTGATGAAGGAGGCCTCCAAATGCTCTGAAACTCTCTAGAAATATAGATCGGGACACTGCAAGTCACTAGGTGAAGTCTCAGGGTCAGATCTGAAGTGTAACTCCTCGAAACTGACTAGATCTGAATCTCGGAAATGCCCTCCTTCTCTTCAATTCGTCCCACAGCTCTAAGAAATAATCTGAACCATGAAACTCTCTTAGAAAGCACTAGGAATGATGGAGAAGACCCTACAAGAAGAACTCAATTGATGTAATCTCCAAAAACCCTTCCAATCTCCTACAACGAATCTCTATCCAAGGATGGTGCGCCCCTCTTGTTGGAAACCCTCAACTGGTGCGCCCTCTCTCTATCTGCACATGAAACTGATGCAAAACCCCCCTACAACTGAGTAGATCTAGAACTAGAATGGTGTGGGGGAGTATTGCATCTCCGGGACCAAGCTTGGGACAAGCTAGGTGGAATCTTTCACCACCGAATCGTCCTCTAGGGTTTGTTAAGTCAAAACCCTCAAAACCCCCAATGTTGGGCTCACTAGCTAAAAGCCAGATATCAAAATAAGATCATACATGAATGAATGAGAAGAGGCCCTTGCCTTTCCTTTATACTTT
>SNQJ01S0017064.1:102529-113638 GCA_010110895.2 Picea sitchensis | reverse complement strand
AATGAGAAGAGGCCCTTGCCTTTCCTTTATACTTTTGGCTCACCTTGTCCCTCCAAAGTGACTTTCATTTTATTAATATTTAATTAATTAATTAAATCACTTTAATTAATTAATTAACATTTTTACCTTTGAAAAGATCCTTATCTCTCCTTGTGGCTTCCCTGGCCACTGAAAGTCACTTCTAGCCATCCTATCTTGTAGTGTTTCTCCTCCCGATTCCAATGAGCTATTACACTGAAAGGTTCCTCCAAGTAATGTGCCCAAAATGACCTCTTCAGTGAATTCCATTGACTTATAGCTCAAAATAGTCAAAATCATGGAAATCGTCGGAATGCAACAAAACCAAAGCCAACCTGTGCGGAATGGCTCATAATGATGGAATATGATAATCAATGCAAGTTGGACCCCACAATGCCTCTCAAATACCCCTGTAGTCTCTATAGCATCCATCTGGCTACTCTGGTCATCATAAATCTCTCCACTGTGATGATGTCCCAAAGTAGGGACATTACAATCTTAGCATAGAATTATGATATAATAAAAATCTAAGCAACCAACAATCACATAAGCATTTAATAATCTCTCATCTGACCACAGTTTATTTCAACAAGTGCAACATGTCACAAATATTAAATTGTGTCTTGTTTTCATATCTTAGTTGTAGAGCATCTATGATCCTGACAAATTACAATGCTCAACATGCACATGTTGTTCCTTTTAGCATATTAATAGGGTTCAACCTCCACAAGATGCTTGCTCTACTCTATCGTTTTCAATCAGATATGATGAACATTGATTAAGAGAAATAAGAAAACATAAGCAAACAATACTTCACACTTATTCTGCTACCCCCATTATAGTGGCTTCTTATATTTAGTAATCAATGAGATGGTTGAGATTTAATATGAGGGTGCTTCTGGAATAATGTTGGTTCAATGTCAACAACCAAAATTACTGTCTTCATATTTTCCTTTTCTTTTTTCTAGTAGGAATACAGGGAAGATGTGGGTCTCTATCAAATTCAACATGACAAAACGATGTGGGTCTCTATCAAATTCAACATGACAAAACGATGTATTTTTTTCTATAAATAACGCTTGCACAATGCACACCACCACAACATAAATATTAGCCACATGTTGGAACATAGACCAAAATTCTAAAAGAAAATTCAAAATTTTCATTTAGAATAGTTATTTTTCTTAGATTATTTTATTAAATTGTTTTTATAATTTTTTGTAATATATATTGTAAATAAATTGGTTTCAATTTAATCAATTTAAGCTTAATTAGGGTTTTTATTAATTTATGTGGTCCAAGGATTAATTTTGTTTATGTTTATTTTATTTTTGAGTTGTATATAATTTTAATAGTTAATATTTAATTTATTTGTATATAAATTACGATTTAAACACTCATTATATATATTTTAAAATGTGTTTTAATGATGTTAAAAAAATAATAAAAACATGTGATATGGTGTAGGTATATTGCGATAATCATGATCCATCGATTTAAAAATATAACGATATCAATGAACTGTGCGCTTCTCAAACCTCCAAAGTTTAACAAGGATGGACCTCTACTTGTTGACCTCTATTTTTGGTTGTAATTAGTTCAGTTAATTAATTTTGGTTATCAATATTATAGAGGTATTTAAATATGTAATTCATTTTGATGTGAAAGGGAATTTTTGAGCCTTAATGTAATAGGATATTTTCAATAAAGAACTTCACTTTTTGTAGAGATATATTAGATTATGGTTCTCATTTATTTAAGTTGTGTTCTCCTTGGGTGATGTTACATATGTTCTCATAATTCATTTTCTTCAAATTATTGTGTTTGAGTTATGAATGGATGCAATTTAGTACAACTTCTACTGCAGTTTGTCTATTAAACTTTTACTCGGGTATAGAATTTCCTCTGTCTTATTGTGAGCAAGATAAGACCTATATCTGTATGATCTATTTAACATCTATTTAATGAAATTCATAACATAGACACATGTCTTGTTATTTCTACTATTGAAATTAAAGTTAGATTTATCTTAACTGGATACCTTACTTTGTGTTTCATTTTTGTTTATCCGAATTATTCTTCTCAATTTTTGATAATTTATAAAAAGTCTTAAAGAACGAGATCTAACCTTTGTATTTATAGCTATAAAGTTATTGAAATATCATACAATTTTCTAAGGTAGAAGAGCCACAAACAATATTAGGATTAACATATTTTTGGCGCCATTGTTGGGGACATATTTGAAAGACTTATCTTCCCTGGGAGTATGACATTGAATAGACATGTTTTCTGAGGGTGAACAAAATCAAACACATGTACGATATTTAATTACTCTTCACCTGGCGAGTTCACTGTGATTCTCGTGGCGACTCCATGATCTGAAGAATACATTGTGACCTTCACTAGTGATTCTATTGTGATTCCAATAAGATTTCAAGACTCCACTGTTAAATGAGCTCTATTGACAAAAATGAAGAATTGTTTCAAAATGATCAGGTATTGAATGGAAATCTTCTTTCCAAAAAAAATTGATATTATATTTGGTTCTTTCTTGTTATTTATTTTACAGTTAATTTATTATTATTATTATCTTTCAGGGGATCATAAGTTTAAATATTCATCTCTTTCCTTTGAAAAATAAATCCTAATTTCCTCGTGTATTCTTCAAGCGAAAAATTATATTTCTTTGTTTTCCTATGAAAATAATGATAAGCCTCTTGTATCAATGTCTTTTGAGAGATTTATTGGCCAAACAATACAAATTACTACTCTTCCATAGAATAGTCATTCTTGTAGAGCAGTTGTGAATGAAATTAATATGCCAATTCCTTCAGTATTTAATATATCTTGTGATCAACATGCAAATATTCATCCTCAAGATTTAAACAGATATAAACCTCTCAAAATGCCATTAGTTCTTCATGATCTACCTCCTAAAATTTTCAAATGCATTCCTTTATTTAATGGAGAAGATGATGTTACAACAGAAAGGCACATGGTATCCTTTGACCATTTCACAGATTGTTTAGAAATTCAATACGAGGATGTATTTATAAGGTTATTCACTCTCTCATTAGTAGGAGAAGTAAAAATATGGTTTAGAGATTTACCAACTGAATCTATTAATTATTGGATTGAATTTCAGGATGTTTTCCTACACAAATGGGCTTTGAGGAAATCTCATCATCAATATCTTTCTAAGTTTTATGCTACAAAAAGAAGAAATGATGAAACTGTGTCAAAATTCAACAGAAGATTTGAAAATGTTTATCACAATTTTCCTGTTGAAATTTGTCCTTATGAAGTTTCTTCCAAGGTATATATTATGCATTAGCACATCAAACTAATTTAGCATTTACCTCAAATAAAGGAAATCCTCCACTTTGCAGCATATGTTTATAGATGTTGAAGAAATTGAAAATGATTTATGGGCTTGTGGGATGTTTCCTGATCAAATTGAGGAGGATTTGAGTGCAGAAGAGAAGAAAGAAGAATATGAACAAGAAGGTTTAGACATTCATATTTCATATCAAAATCAAGTAAATGATTGTGAATCTGGTTTGTGCATTAATTTATTGAGTGATTTTCATAGTAAGGAAAATTAATTTACTAATTATGAATCTGAACAAGAGAGCTTCTATGAACATATTCATGAAAATTTTCAACATGATCAAAACCAAATTTCTATATATTTATATTTAGATAGCTTAAATATTCATCATCCTATATAGGATAGATATGACTTAGAGACATAATTTAATATTGAAGATGAGAAGAATTCTAAAACATTATCTTCAACAATTTTTTTTTTTTTTTTTTTATCACGGTTTAGTCTATGATGATTATGAGGATTTTTAATGAGGAAAAAAAATATTTAAAGAAGATGAGTTCTTTATTATCATATTAAAGAAATTTTAAAGGACATATATATATATAATAGTGATGATCAACAAATTGATTATGTTGATTTTGAATTTTATGAAAAGAATTTAACATTTTGTTTCCTGTGTTTTATTGATTATGAGGATTTTAATGAGGAAAAAAAAATATTTAAAGAGATGAGTTCTTTATTATCATATTCTGAAATTTTTAAAGGACACATATATATATAATAGTGATGATCAACAAATTGATTATGTTGATTTTGAATTTTATGAAAAAGAATTTAACATTTTGTTTCCTGTGTTTTATTCATTTGATGAACACATGGAAGAATCTTATTTCATAAAAAAAAAGATATTATGCAGAAACAATTCAATCTTTGGGAACCAAAGAAGGAAGTCTATCATAATTTCCAATATCATGTTGAAGTCTATTTGAATTATTTTTCAAATAAAATAAACTCATCATTGTTTCATTCTAAGTATGGAGTTCAATCTAATAACGAGTTACAAATAGATATATTGTTGTCCCTGATTCCCAACATAGAAATTGATGATTGTGAACAAAAAATAGTTGAAGAAAGACAAGTGGACCAATCTCATCCCCTCAACAAAACAAAAACCCTGAAAAAGGAGTCTAACTTTTTGAACCAGGACAATAGTTATATGGGTAATCAGGTACTTGTTTTTTATCACTATTAAGATCCTTTAGCAGTATTCTTGGAATCATGCTCATCATTATTTCACTGTAAATATGTATATAAATTGTATGGTAAGTTTCCTACCACTCCTCTACTGCAATCATTATTTTTGTTTTTCTCAAATATTTGTAGAGAAAGAGCTTATAATTTAGTTAATGAAATATTTTCTTGGTTACATTGGAAATATTATATAACTTGATTAAGAATTTCATAGGTTTAGAATAGGATCAAATTGTATATAAATAAGCTCACATTTGAGCATTTCTGCATAGGTGTTTTTATGTTTGTAAATATAGTTTTATTATTAGGTTGAATTAATGAAACTAAACTCTATCGATCATTTACATTTATTCTAATCTCTATAGAAATAATAGAATTAATTGATAGATAAAATTTAACATGATATAAAGTAAAGTTGCAAGTCAAGCATCAACACAAAGCAAGAAAATATTCAGAAGATCAGATCAAGGAAGCTATCAAGAAGTAGGTCCTACACCTTAAACCAAGTTCATAAGAGATACACCTTCAAGGTGGAAATAAAAACAAACGTATGAAAATGTTTTCAATGGTCATCGTTTCTCGTGTAATGAAACTGGTCACAAAGCATTGGATTGCAGACATTATGTAAAGGGAGATGTTCGAATATTCGACAACATCTTAAGATGTTGGATATGTAATCAACTGGGACACATTGTTTCACATTGTAACTCCATCATATGTTACAACTACAATGGATTTGGCCACAAATCCCGAGATTGATGGAACACAAGGAGATAGTCCATGAGGAGTGCTTCATACAATATGGCAAGAAGAGCACACGAAACTTGGAAGGAAGACAATGTTGAAAATATGGAAGCTTAGAGCACATGTTCTGAGAAGTTGGGACACTCTCTGAATTGGATGAAGAGGAATAAATAACCAAACATGACGAAAGATGTAAATAATTAGGAAATATTTATTTTTTTCTGAGGTATACGCGAGCTCTTGTGGTAGAAGCCATGTACATACGTGGGATGACCTATAAAAAGGTTTCTTACATGCATGAGATGTTTGAGGAACATGGCATGTACCTGTGGTAAAATACTCAAGAAGAGGGGTGTACAAATGAGTTGCAACATGTTTTGATGGTATAACTCTATTTTGTAGGATGTGAGATCGTTTTTTTCATGATTGTATGGTCGTATGTGTGTTTGTATGGTGATGACATATAGTTGATTTTTGAAGCTTATGTTTGAGGCCTGTTTTGGATGCATGGTACAAACTTTAGTGTGTGGAGTGATGCATTCATGATAAGGTATACTGATGGTTATTTTCTCAATCATGATACAACACCTTTTTTATGAGATATATCATGATGATGTGATGCTAGCTAGAGATATATCATGATGATGTGATGCTAGCTAGAGATATATCATTGATTTATTGATAGACACTCTTGGTACATGTTTTAGAGGTACTGTTTGTTTCTTAGTACTTGCTGTAGTGAATGATTTATGAGGTAGATATTTTATAGTACATGGATGGTACATATGTGAGCTCCATTGATATATCTTGTGATGTGTTGTTAGAGGCATATCTTGATGCATGTATTTGGCATGTGGTTGTGCTACATATTGGGACATGTAATTGATGAAGTGGTGATGTTGTATATGATTGATGATGCATAGCTTTATGCATGATTGGTACATACTTGGTACATTGGTTGAGGCACTTTCTAGCAGTATGCTTGGCACATGCTTTGTGGTTGATGTGGAATATATGTATGAGAACACATCTTGATTGTGGTACATCTTGTTGAGGTTTAGTGCATGGTTGATGCACTTGTTGTGGTACAGGTGGTAATACATGTTTGGTGCATGGTTGATGCACTTGTATATGCTAGATGATTGTGGGTAATAGTACTTGGTTAAAGTACATCATTGGTATTACTTGTTTAGAATATCCTTTGGTACATGATGTATGGAATGATATAGTTGAGACACTTGTTATGATGCTTGGTTGATACATTGATTGATTCTTGATGGTTGAGATAAGTTTCTTGACACATAGTTGGTATAGCTCTGATATGGTTGAGGGATATCTATGTTATATGATGATGCATGCATGAGGGACATGCATGGGACTCTTGGTATGGTTTTTGTGTGATCTGGTTATGGTATATGTTTCTTTGTTGTTTGAGTGAGGAACACTCTCATGTATGGTAGAGTTATTATATGGTTCCTATAGTTCACACTCTTGAGCTACTTGTACTTGGTTTAGGATATGTGCAATGATGTATGTATGGCATAGGTTGGTTGTAGTGATAGGTTACTGGTGGATTTGACAGAGGCAAGAAAGTTTTAGAAGTACATAAGAATGGATGCCCTAGTTTTCTGAAGGTGTACACAGGATAACAGAGGGAAGGACGTGTAAATACATTTGATGTAGTATAGGCAGGTCGCGTACATATGCACGACGCAAAATAAAAAGGTCGTGTGCTTGTTGGAAGATTGGTTTTTGTCTACACGTTGGGCCTTGTACTTGAGGGTTGGATTCCTCACATATCGGTTGGTGTTGAGATCTGTAATTTGAGTCTTGTATTTAGATTTGGTACTCTATTAGAGATGTTGCTATTTTCAATTAATGTTGATAAAACCATGATATTGTAGTCTCCTCTAACACACAATACAAAAATCTTACTCATATATCTGGTGTTCCTTGTATTCATTATGGTGATGGTTTAATGTTCTATATTATTCATGAATGTTTTTACTACATGGAAGTGATTAAGTACAAATGAATAATATGTTTGAAGAGGTTGATTGATC
This sequence comes from Picea sitchensis, assembly GCA_010110895.2. NCBI lineage: Eukaryota > Viridiplantae > Streptophyta > Pinopsida > Pinales > Pinaceae > Picea > Picea sitchensis. The sequence goes on along the minus strand of SNQJ01S0017064.1, from coordinate 106,231 downwards.
CAGATTATTGTGATCATGAAATCAGAGTGGAGATATAATAAAGAAATATACCGAGATATTCCAAGAGATCCAATAAGATAACAATGATATATCAGATATATATAACAAGAGGCACAAATATACAATAATATAAAATTTCTATTAATGAGTGAAATGTAAATAATTACAAAATTACAGAGTGAAAGGCTCACTAGAATGGTGGAAACGTATCTGTGAGAAGAGATGTGATGGCTACGCTCATTCGCAAGAAGATGATTACAATGAGGCTCAAAAGGACTTTTTTAAATAAATGGAAAATCCCTAAAAATACAAAAACCTATCCCCTGGAAGATGAAAATCTGAAAGGTTTATGGCCCCAATGTGGATATGAAGTGCCAAAAGTCATTTGTGACCCGATGGGGTAAGTTGTTACAACAACTTCCTGGAGTCGTAAATTTTGCATACGATCTTTGTTTTAGGCACACGATAGCTTGTTGAAGAGGTATATCATAGGAATACACATTATGTTGTAAAACTCGGACTTTGTCTATAGTTTAACTGTGGCGAGCTCCAAAAACGTTGTTTAGGGCCTTAAAACAACCCGGAAAGTTTAGGACTCAAAAATCTAGGAAATAATTGTCAATGATGAAAACTGCATGTGAGCCAGTTGAAATAGATGGGTGGCCACTGATATCCATCTGGATCAATCCTCCCCCATTAGGAAGTAATGGTATCCATTGTGTAGAGTTCCCAGGGGAGATGAGAAAGCATTTGTTGAATATGAACCTTAGTGAGCTACTTTCCTTGCTAGAGACATTACATTTCTTGGCTTGTGGAAGGCTGTTGTGAACCTAATGTTGGAGGGGTTGGACCTTTTTAGCTAGTATTACTGCATGATATGACTTTGTGCAGAAGGAATATTTGTGATTTGCTTCAATTTTTTTAACCTTCTTCTGCTGGATAGAGGGGGCTTGAACTGAGGTTGTAGTGGTCACAGGGTCCTTATGTTCACTTCCTGTATGAATCACAAAGAAGATGAACTTCGTCGTATGAGAGAAAAATTTGTTTCACTATTGTGTCGAAACAATAGTCATAACTACCTCTAGTATCTTATAGATATGAGCCCCCAAAGTAACAATGACACTACAGGGTCGAGACTCATAAACAACATGGCACTTCCACATATATGGCTGGACCAAAATAACATCACAGATATCTGGTGGGGAAAAATCACACAATACCTCATCCTTGAATGGATTAATGTCGTAGGGTTGAATTCCTACACCCTACTATGTATGACCGGAGCACTACCATGCTCAATAACCTAAAAGCATAGTTGACAAATTGCAAGCTAAAGAGGGAGAATAACGTTTTCTTCGGTAGTGTCCTATGCACGTTATTCTTTGAGTGGGTGCCCATGATAAGCCCACAAACATATATACAAGCACACTTACAACCATCATCAACCATGGTTTGATGGACCGAGCTCATAGCTCCCTTAGGATGTGGAAAAATGTCTAATCCATTTGATGATGACTTCTTTGGTTGGTGGGAGAAAGAAACAATACCCATATGTGGGCATCAATTTTACCAATGACCAGGATGTCATCATCCCTGCTGAAGACGAGATACAAGATATATATAAATTTTCATTTTGTGTTATTTAATTTTTAATTTTTTGAAAAAATAACTATTTATATCTTTTTGTGAGATACGACATACTCATAAGTACCTTGATTTTATGTAGATAGAGCACCCTTGATGTCAGCTAATGTCCCATGACATAGCCAATGAGGAAGAGAGAGGGAAGAAATAAGTGATGATGTAAGGAGGACCTTGCAAAGTGTGGGATGGAACTTCGAGGTACTCAAGTGCAATGTGCCTATGGATACCATCAATGACCTCTCCATAGGCAAGGAATGACATGTTGTGGGAGTACCCAGGCCATGGCTCTGACTATTTCAGTGTTTGGAAAACCCCATAGTTTGTTATGATATGGTGCATGAGCCTTAGGCCTTGACATATTATGTGCTCATAGAATTTTTTTTTATACTTGTATAAAATTATATGACCTTCAGGGGCTAGGAGGCCCCAAACATTGTACTTGATGGATCCCATTTTGATATATATATTATTTTGTGTGTGTTATATACAGTTTTTATTTTACTTGCAAATGTGTATATTTACATGTGAGGATGTGTGATTTACTTTACTGATGATATAAATGCCAATCTAACACATAATTAGCATAAGCATCAACAAATGCATTAGCTCTCCTAGGAACATGCTCGTAAGTAATGAACTCAAAAGAACATTCTAGAAGACGTACCCTAAGGAAAAACTGTAATAATACTCGATCTCAAACTTGATACACACCATTCAACTGTGAAACAATCAATTGTGAATCCATGAACACTTGGAGGAGATTAATGACACTTGACAATGCATCTCACAAAATCTCGATAACTGCGCTATACTAGACAACATTGTTAGTAATTGTCATACCTAAAAAACACATATAAAGGCATACCTTTAATCATGTAACAACTTGTTGCATAATATATCTACTCATCATACCTTCCTAAACTTCAACATCATCAAATTGGGTCCACTTAGAAACTGGTTCTACATAGAAATTGGGTCCACATATAAACCCCAACATCACTTCTTAAATTTATCTCGAACACATGTTTGAGACTAGTTTCTAGATTAGTCACAAACCATAAATTCCAACAAGTATAACTCTATACCTATAATGAATAAAGGTATGAAAATTGTACCAAAAATTCTTTGATATATTCTCTAAAATTTCTCCAAGTTTCACTCCTTGATTCGTCACTGAAAAGGAGATATAGAGAAAATGTCATACCTTCCTGAATTTTGGCTTATTTTGGAGAGAGAACTTGTACAACATGCCACACGCTCAATATTTGATATATTATTCTAAAAATAAAAAAATAATAATAAAGACTGTACAATTTCCAATGGAATTGGTCTCCTATAATTTTGATCTGCTATTAAGAAGTTATGATTTCTTTACTCGAAACACATGATTGAGACTAGTTATAGGACTAGTCAAAAACCCTATCTTCAACAGAGTGTATCTCCAAAAGGACAACAATCCATAAGCTAAACGTTTTACCACAAGTACCTTGATATGTCTTCTAAATATCCTCCAAGTTTCTCTATTTGAATAATTCTATAAACAAATTTATAGTGAAAAAGTTAATATACCTTTAAGAAACATACCTTAGAACACATCATCGCAAGATTTCATCTTTCCTTGGAATTTATCCCTTCTTCACTTCATATTCACTTCGAAAATTTCTGCCAAGATTGTGATAAGAGATCACAAGATTCAATAATAAAAAATGGTATGTTCTTAATTTGTATGTATACTTTTCCAAGTACTTCCTTTACTTGACTTTAGGGCCAACTTGTAATTTCTTTGAACATACTTCCACGCTTTCATCTTTAAGAGGGAATAACTTCTCAACCGCGAGGAACCATGTGGTATGCCACCTACCATTCGAAATGGAATGATGATGACTATCAAGATATGGTGGTTTTGTATGCAATTACTATGTCCTTCATACTCTTTTTCTCCAATCAAATTCGGGCTTCATGATCACACCTTTGGGGCTTCTTAACCACTTAACATCTTAGCCATATTTCCATGGCTTCTTGTAGACTTCTTCAAAGATTATTCCCGTGATGGCCATG
>SNQJ01S0017064.1:74248-96757 GCA_010110895.2 Picea sitchensis | reverse complement strand
TATATATAATAAAAAATCATTCTATGGTTTTCTCCCATTTGTGTTTCCACATAAATTTTGGTGTATTGTGTATTTGTTGTTGTTTATTATGAACTAATGAATGATATTGTTTATGATGCAATGATATATTGAATTCATAAGTGATAAAATATTGAATACTACTATTAAAGTTCAATTTTATTGAAAGTGGTAAAAAGTACTCATACTAAATCACACCCCGCTCTCAGCATTCCAACAAATTCGTCACTGAAAAGGAGATATAGTGAAAATTGAATGCCTTCATGAATTTTGGCATATTTTGGAGAGAAAACTTGTACGAAATTCCATGCACTCAATATTTGATATTGGATTCTTAAAATCACACACAAAATACTAAAGACCATACTCTTTCTAATGCAATTGGTCTCATAGAATTTGAATCCTCTATGAATAAGGTATGACTATTTTACTTGGAACACTTGTTTGAGACTAGTTATAGGACTAGTCAAAACCCTATCTTCCATAGAGTGTATCTCCAAAAGTACAGCCACCCAGAAGCTAAAATGTTTACCACGGGTACCTTGATATTTCTTCTCAAATGAATCCAAGTTTTGATATATAACTAATTCTATAAAAAATGTTATAGAAAAAATGGTAAGATGACTTTTAAGAAACATACCTTAGAACACATCATCACAAGACTTCATAATCCCTTGTAATTTCGCCCTTATTCACTTCATGTTCACTCTAAAATTTGTTTCCAAGATTGTGCTAAGAGATCACAAGATTTAATAATTAAAATGTGAGGTTCTTGTTCGACTATGAAACAACCAATTGTGAATCCATGAACACTTGGAGGAGATTAATGACACTTGACAATGCATCTCACAAAATCTCGATAATTGCACTATATTGGACAACATTGTTAGTAATTTCCCTGAGACACACACCTCCAATGAACACTATATTACTAGAAGAAAAATAGATCACCCAAGCAGTGGATGCTATGTGTTGAGTGTGGTGACTAGAACCATCAACGAATATGAAGTAAATCAATGAATCATTGACAATCTGCAACACAAAAGAAGGACATCAATCACTAATGTAACAAAGGGACTAAAACCATAAACAAAGCTATGTACAATATAGACAATAAAATACAAAATTGATAAATCCCAAGCTCTAAAGAATAAGCATAGTACTTCTTCAGGTAGAGCCCATTTCTGGGCTTAGGTAGCACATTGCCTTCCAAATATGCAAGCTTGTAGGATCCTTTCTCTAAAACACGTTGTGCAACATAAGGGTCGAACTAAATGGGGTTGAACTTTCTTGCCCCTAATGAATCCTTTTCCTAGTCAAATGCTAACACAAAATCTCCCTCAAAGAACACCCTGGGATAGAGAGAATTATTGTATGGGGACTTGACTCGTTTCTTATGCACTTCATTTACTAAAGATGCATATCAATGTTGCTCATCGAGATGTTCAAGGTAAACTAAGAATTTTTTAAGATGATTCATGTCTAGAAGGAGATAGATTGCTATTTTGAGTGAAGGAACTTCACATTCAATAGGAAAAAATGCTTCCACTCCATGAACAAGTTCGAACAGTGAGAAACTAGTGGAAGTTTTGATAGAGGTCCATTAAGCCCACAAGGTCGGGTACAACATCAAGTGTCAATTGTTTCGAGTTGAATTAGCCATTCTTATTAGTATTGTTTTTAATGACTTGTTCATGGATTCAACTTGACCGTTATCCTAGGGGTAGTAGGGAGACGATTGTTCCTTCCTATACCCTAGTTTTGATGTGAATTTCGACATCATGTGGTTTTGAAAGTGACAACCATGATCAGTGACAATCTCTCTCGGAACTCTGAGCCTGGATATGACTTGATTGAATATGAATAGTGTTGTTGTCTCCCCATCATTAGCAGATGTTGGCATAGCCTCATCCCACTTAGTAAAGTATTCAATGGGTACAATGATGTAAAAATGCACCCTAGATGAAGTCGGGTGGCATCTCATAAAATACACCCCGGACTTGGTGAATGGGCCAACAATGATGATTGGAAACATTGGAGTAGGATGTGCACGCATTTTCTTAGTGACAATTTACCATGCATGATACTTCTTGACTGCTTGAACACAATATTTAAAGATCGTAGGCCAAAATTATCCTACGTGCAAATTTTTTTGGGTCAATGTTTCCAACCCAGATAAGTGACCACCACATGCTCCACTATGGTAGTAGTTCAAAACAACCATTTCTTCTTCAAGAGTTAAGCAACACCGAAGGATCGAGTCCACCCCTCACCAATACAAAGTGTCAACAATAATGAGGTAGTTTTTTGCCTTTCACTTTTATTTTCTCTTCCTTTCTTGGGTTCACAGGTCTCAATGTTTGTCAAACTGGATTTACATTTTCATAGGTTCGAATATTGTGTTGAACTATTCAAGGATCAATGCCAGGAATTTCCTCGTAAGACCATGCGAATACATCTTGAAATTCCTTAAAGAGTGTCATATATTGAGTGATCTTGTCCTGTGATAATTATGCTCAAATAAATATGTTTTCAAAATTTTTAGGATTCTTAGAAATGTTAACCACGATTGTCTTCAATATGTTAGACATGTTTACTTCAGCATAGACACCATCTCTTTCCAAGGTATTGACTATTCCATCAATACTTCCAACAACAATTGAATTGAAATATCCACTTTCTACTTGATTGAGTTCAGAGAGGAAACACGATCTATGATGCAAACCCTCCGATGGCGTTTCATCTTCGACCATTACCTTGATTTTTTATTTGTGCGAAGGAAAGATGGTACTTAAATAGTCTTGGTATATTCAAGCATTTTGAGCCAAAATAGGGTAAGGAAAGAGATCCTTAGGTGCATAGCTTATTGAATATCTTGATAAGATATTTTAGGTGCAGACAAGGGTTCATAAATACTGGCATGAACTCAACCTTCAACCATACTAGATGGGGAGGGAAGGTTCCATGGGTCCTACATATACGTCATTCTAAATGAAGCAACCCTATTAACTAGAGTGGTGCTAATGTATGAAATCGGTGCGGGAGATTAAAAATATCTGATAAGCGAAGGGTACATCCCACAATTGATGCTCTTTGTGGCTACTTGAGAGTTCTCAACCCAAGGGATAGTATTCCTAGGATTATATTTTGCATTAGAAAGGTTGGATGCCACTTGATCGATGGTCAAAATTCTTACCTCATGGGTAAAATATATAATCTGAAAAACTTTTGAGATGAAAACTACCATGGTTTATGTCCAACTTCTTCCTAACAAGAGATTATAGTCGAGTGGTGCGTCGACTACTTCAACCTCTGCCTAAACATAATTTACCCCTAGTGTGACCCTACATGAAATAATTAGAACATGTGGTCAAAACGAGTGTCCATAAAAGGAAATAAAGAGTGTAGGAGAAGGGGTAAGTTCAAAAGAACTGATCTCTTTCTAGCATGACAATGACATCACGCACGTGGAAGCACCTTCATCAACTACGGTTCTCTTAACTATGATATTGTTGCAAACAAAACCAATCTGAAAATATACATGATATGAAAAGTGTTGCCTCACATCAATAGAATCAAAGTTCATTACAAGATGACTAACGAAATCTGCAACTCCTATGGTAGACAACAATGTAGTGCACTACGAGGAGAAACTTTGGAGAACCTCCAAAGAATACATTGCACAAGGTTTGTGAACCAAATCTTCCATAACTCAATAATTGGGAGCAACTTGTGCATTAGGGTCATGCATCATCCTTTTATACACACCCTTAGGTATGCACGACATTGTCTCTTTTTCAGGATTATCTATGTAAAGAGGGGCTTGATCCTCCAAAGTTTTATTTCACTTCTTAGTCGACTCTGTGTTATCATAATTGTGGGACCTAGTCAACAAATCCACATCCTTTAGCTTCAAAGAACTAAGCATGTTTACAATTCCTTGATACATGTCATAGGGGGGATCACTTGAAGTGCCCCCTTGTTGGTTGAAGTTGGAAGAACCAACTTGAAAATTCTTCCCTTGTGGGAAAGGGTTTTTAACACAACGGGCGATTGTTGTTGATACAATTTGATAAGTCGTTGGGATTCTTCCATTCATGGTAAATGATGTGTAAGTTGATCATCATCACAGAGCTTGCAAGGAAACTTCACCTGCCATTTCTCATCTTTTCCCCCCTCAACATTTTGGTCTGAATTTTTGTTATTTCCCCCATCACCTTTCTTACCATTTTCTTTTCTTTTCTCTCTGGGTTGCTAAGGACCCTTTGAAGTATTTTTTTTCACAGAATGTACATCGGAATACTAGGTGGTGAGGGTGGTTGATCCAGTGGATGGACCGACCGTAGGTTGCTGGATAACAATTTTTTGCATCTGGATAGTGGCCAAATCTGTGGCTTTTGTTTGAGCACAACCCACTATACCATCAACATGTGGGTTAGATGATAGATTTTCCAAGTAGAGATTATATCATGATGCTTTTGGCATAATATCATAGAGCATGCTTGAATGAGAGTATATGAGCTCTAACTACCCTGTCTGAAAGATTACCTGTTCCTATGAAAACACTCTCTAAGTTGCAACATCCTTTGAAATATAAAGGAGTATGGATATCAAGAACAATTACAGGAGGAACTCTAGTGGAATCGTAGCCTTAATTAGGCTCTTCCTTCTCCTCCATTCCTGAATGTGATTGGAAATGTGCCTGCCATTGTCTTGTACAAAATTAGCCAACAATTATGTCCCGAAATCATAATAGAAAGGGAGTTGGAAGTGTTTTAAGAAAACCATGATTGCATCATCGAAAATTGAGTACTTCCCCATCTCGAGTTCAATATACCATTTGGTAGCGCCTCCAATTAGAGTACACTGGAAAAAACACAATATGATCGAATCGTTAGTGAGTGAGTTGGACAAGCACCACAAGTGGAAAATCATCATGTGGTCTTGTGGATCCTCGCCACTTTTTTTGTCAAAATTTGGAATGTCCTAACGCATTTTGGTCGCAAACTCAATCCAACTAGGGTATTGACGAATAGGATCATTCATCAACTTGGAAAAATATGAAAAATGAAGATTTTCTAGAAAAGGTAACCTAGGTTGCATCATTGACTAATGAGCGTCCTGGAAAGAAGGTCATGGGTTGTAATTGGCATCAGGTTTACAGAAAGATTTTTATATTAAACTAGAGCTTGGGATAAACCTTATGTCCCCTGGTTGAATGGAAGAAAACCTCCACCTATTTGGTTCCCAAGAGGAAAATCGGGGTTACCTCTAATGGACCCCCCATGGAAAGGAAAAAATCCTATCATGGGGGTGGACTAACCGGGAAAGGGGTTTCCCCCTTGAAACATCCCTCGGAAGGAATTCCACTGGCCTTGAAGAGGCGTACTCCCAAATGGAACCCCTAGAAAGGTTAAACATCCTTGATAGGGGGTGGTTTGAGACCTTGGAAGGGGTTCCCCCCTTCCAACACTGTAGATGTAGTGAAGGGGTTACTTTGAAACCCACTGTAAAGTGTGAATAGGTTCAAAGTAGATGCTATAATAATGGATTGGGATCCTCTACCCATAGAGGTTACCTATCCCCATGTGGTTTTAGGGATGGAAAATGGAACAGGTTTACTTCCAACGAATGGAGATGACGAAGGAATGTGACCTCCACCGAAAGAAAAGGCTTGGTAAGGAGTTGGACTACTCCCCATATAAACATTTGACGACTGGGATGTTGGATGAGAAATCACCAATGCATTAAGAATGTCCATCAATGACATTCTGTAAGAGAAATTGTTTGTTGTTAATGTAAATTATGTAGTTCCAATTGAAACTCGAGTGGGACCAAAAACCAACGAGGCAATGTTGTTGGTTGTTGCGGCGATGGTGGATTGAACCACATTTGGCATTTGAGCCGGCATGATAGGAGGAAATATCCCCCGGGTAGCTATCGTTGAGGTGGTATTTGTAAGGGATCTCGAAACTAACACTAGCGGAGTGTCATCCATAATAGCCCATTGGAGAGGGATAGTATCAACAAAGTTCGATCCTAGATTTGGAACTCGTACGAACAAAAACAGGAAAGTCCAAGGTAATGGAGAATTAATGTGTGGAGAGAATTCCTCAGCTCCAAGATCCTCAACGATTACCTCTTCTAGTTTTAAAATGTTCTCTTCTTGAGAGTTATGGTCTACGATCTCAGTCTGGCCAACTGGGGATAATTTTAAGGATGGAAAATTATATTAAATTGTAGAAACATGGGAGAATATTACTAGTCCTTAATATGCCAAATGTAAAATGTTTGGTGATAGTTTTTTTAAAATATTCAAATTTCTAAGGATATTATATAGTTTCTATAAATTTTTGGCGATTTTTAAGGTAAAATAATTTTATTCTATGGAATTTGGGCGAATCGGTTTAGAAAAAATGGAAATTCATGAATCATTTTTTGGGGAAAACATGAAAAATTATCCCATTGACGAAATTTATCCCCTAAAATAATGTATGTTACCAACCGGTAAGAAAGTGCCATACTGATCAGGAAGACACCTCTGTGGGGGTGGGGGAGAATTATTTCTAATCTCTTACTCGAGCATAATTCCTTCAAATATCCTCGATCTTCGAGGTGGTAGGTTGGCCACTTTGAGTGTCCAACTCTCTGTGACAATCAAATCACCTTCCTAATGTCTAAATACCTTCACCAAACACACTATTATAAATACCTAATGACAAGACAAACACAAACAACTTTTTCAAGATTCCAACTCAAGTGGATTAAGCCTTGGGACCGAAAAAACAATAAAGTGGCTTGGGCCCTTCCAGATGAAGGCACAAGTTGATTAAGCCTCCTAGACCAACAAACGAAGGTATGAGAAGTAGTTATCCTGATCTCCATAGACCGGCCTTATCTGGTGCAAGTGTCCATGCTTCATGGGGCACCCTCCAGTAGTATTGAACTGTCTGATACAAAATATTCCCTAGGTACTATGGAAAACACCCACAGTCACCTTATGATATGCCTAGAAGAAGCAACTATGGTGACTAGCTCACAGTCGATGCCCAAGGGGTACATTCGAAAATCAGTATCGAAAGTGTGGGAAGGGTAATAAATATCTATGCCTAGAAATAACCTCCTCTCATGGAGGTATGGGTACAATCTAAACCCCCAATACATAATCTCTCCACTACACTCAGTCCAACTCTGGAGGGGATTCTCCTCAGCTATTCCTTACACGACCTTGTGTTTAACTCATATGTTAGAGGAGATTCTAGATCAACGTATACAAAAACTAAGTTATACACTCCCTATATCATACACTTATGTTTTTTTATTGGCCTTGGAGAAATTTACTCTCCAACCTATGTCAAGGCCCTAGCCTAAACTTGTTTGTTCACCCTAGAAAAATGAAAGTTTTCTAATAAATTTTGGTTATGTGTTCATTTTAATGGGTTTTTATTTAATCAAAAGGGGTGTGGATGAAACTTTGGTGATGTTTATACTAACTCCAAAAGAAATACAATATAAGAAAAAAAATTCAGATTCTTCAAATGAAAATGGATGCAACAACGCTTATGAAGCAAATTATTTTCTTCTTTAGATGAAAAAAAAAATTGAGTGAAATATTTAAAACACCTTGAGATGCAAATGAATACAAGAATACAAAACTTGTACTATTGGATTCTTTTCCTTTTTAATAAGAAGGCTACCACTACCAAAGAATACTACAACTATCTAAATGCTAAGTAACTACCTCTTTTGTTGCAAATATAGATGTAAAGGGTTCAAGAAATGAGAAGCAAAAAAACAAACATTTTTTTTTTTATATTTTTCATTTACAAAATAAAAATAAACATAGGAATGATTTTTTTTTTCTTTTTGAAACAAGGTAGAAAGAAATAAAAAAGACAAAAAGAATTCAACCAAGACACCACTGAAAAAACAATGAATCTGTATATGCAGACAAAAAAGGTTATTCTTTTAGTCTAACCAACAAACCTTATACTAAACAATCTAAGAAAAGCTCTTAATCTTTTCTATATATAAAACATTCATAACTTAATAGAGAGAAACCAAAAAAAGAATCAGGATAGTATAGGTGACTGATAAAAAAAATCATTCAACCTAGAAAGGAAGAGAAATTAAAAAAAAAATCAACTTCACACAGGCCCGTGATTGTTACCAATGCAACTCGCGCATATCTGTGGGAAGTTTAGATTCAAATTACGGATGTATGCAGGATATAGGGATGAAACACACAGATGGAAAGGTAAGGTTAGAAAATAAAAAGGGCCACTCAGAAACAAAGGGCTTTGGGACTTAGCAATAGGTCCCATGAGGCTAAAAGACTCTATAAAAGACTAAGAAACTAAGAAAATAATACAAAGAAATCAAGCAAGACACCTCAACCAAATTGACCCAACTAGGAGTATCCCCACTGGAGTCACCAATTCTGATTAAGGCATTTCCCCCCTGTGATCTTGGGTTAGGATCACAACAGAGCAAAACTAAGTGAAAGAGATGAAAATCTCCTCCAAAATACAAGCACACAAAAACCAAAGAAAATAAATACCTAAACTAGGAGAAAGTAGGGATAGAGAGGAGAAAAGAAAGTGCACATTATTCTCCCATTTGATGTTGATCCCTGCCTCAATTCATCGAAGAGCTCTTGATATTTTGTTGAAATGAACATGGAAGATAGATACAAAACTAAGGTTGCGACAAAATTAGTTATGCAATCAAAAGCATGTGCATGTTATATGTCATATTCAAAGTAAGTATAAAGATAAACACACATTGAAGACAAAATCTAGGGGAAAACAAACTCTTTTATTATCAGCATGTGGAAAATGTAAGTGACAACCTTGTTCAGCCTTAGGCACCGTCTTGAAGCCAATTGTTTGGGTTCCTCCGAGAATCCTAAAGAATCAACTCAACCGATATAATATTCTCTCAATGACTTAGATATGGATAAGGAGACACCCTATAGCCACATAAAATGAGAAATAAGCTCTAGAAAACGAGTTTCCAGACTAAAGGGGATGCTTCTTAGAGGATTATAGGGAAGGGAGGCTTTCTAGATGTTGGTAGCATAAATTTGCACTAAGGTACTTGTCCTCTCCTTAACCCTCCATGGTTGTTATATATCTTCCCAAAGAGGTTTGGGGAGTCGAATTTTGTTGTGTACGAGAAAGTGTTGTTGAGAAATGATCCCAACCAAAAAACACCGAGAAACACAGTATTATTTTAATTTTCACCAAATTTGATGGCATCCGCAAGTCTCAGTGGGAAAAATCGTGGATTTCCGCGTGTTTCACTAGGAAAAACTATGGGTATGCTCTTAGGGAATGTTTTTTAAATGATTTTTGAGATTTATTTTGTAGAAAAGTCTAGAAAGAATTGGGAAAGGGTTGGGCCATGGTACAAATGCATAGGTGTGGCATTTTGTGCTATAAAAAGGCTCCAACCCCCTTATTTACAGGCTCCAACTTGAAGGAATATAAAACTCCATGTATTATCCATCTCCAACTGGAAGGAGGTTACAACCTTCTTTTCTTGCCCCTTCCTTCATCCCTAAAATAAAAATGGAGACTCAACCTATCACTGAAATTGTCATTGATAATTAACATGTCATTGTCACTGATAATCAACCTGTCACTTTCACTAATAATGAACCTATCACTGTAAATTTCATTGATATTGATACATCATCATCATAAAAACTAGATCGATTAACATAAACCATATACCAATATCACCAATAAAATATCTCATATCATATTCCCAACATCACCAAGATATGCCTCAAACCACTTGATAATGATATGCCTCAAGAAAATGTCCTAACATCCATGATAAACCATAAACCATGTAACAAAGATATATCTCAAATCATATTCCAACAATGTAACACCCTGTTTCCCCCAGTCTGTAAAAATAACTATACTTGCCAAGTATTGTGGCAAACTCAGAAATGTGAATGTGTGATGTGAATGGACCTTGTGAAAAAGGTCGATGAATTTAAATAATATTATGAATATATATATATATATATATATATAGATAGATAGATAGATAGATAGATAGATAGATAGATATAGATATTGCAGGACTGCTGAGAGGGGGGGGTGTGCTGAAAAAGAGACCACAATGGATGAAGAAAGGTGGTGGAAGGCACATGGAATGGTGGTGTTAACTTCCACTGAAACCAATATCGTATTTGGACTTCACTGGCCCAGAGAATCAAGAGCGGCTCACTGGCCCCGAATTAAATTACTCGCCGAGTTGGTAAGTAAAGGGATCCTCATGAGTAGTGAGGGATGGGGGTGAACTGTCGATCCACAGAGTCCTCAGACCTAACCACTATGAGGAAAATCGTGCCACATGCAACCTCGTCGAAAAGAGAAAAAGGCAGGAAGAGTGTGCGATCGAGGGGGGGACGCGAGGGAAAGAAGAAAGAACACTGGAAAATACAGAGTGAGTGATAGCAGAGAAGAAGGAGAGTAACCTTCGTTCTCGGTCACTGGCGAACAGAGACTCAGTCTCGCAGCATCGTGGTCTTAGCTTGGGGGTGGCTAGTGGTAAATCCGTTGGGAGTCGTTGAGCCTACGGTTGGGTGGAAACGAGCACCCCTCTCAGCAGTTGCATCACCTGGTGTTTTTCTGATAAGTGTTATATCTTGAAATTTATATGCTGACATGTATGTTCATAGTATGTGCAATTATGAGTAGTTTCAGTATAAGACTGTATGCATGGTGTTTTGATAAGAAATGATGGCTGCATGTTTTTATTGGAAATACCACGTATGGCTTATGCTTATATATGTATATATATATGATTAACTAATACATATTTTCAAGTCTTCTCTCAGGAGATTTGTTCCTGTGTTTGTCCTACCTGATGCCTTGGATAGATTTTCTCATGAAGGAACCCTTTCGAGACCACATCCTTACCTTCGAGAAGACCTTCCAGTCTGGTCTTCAAAACCTGGTGTAAATTACCTAAGGATCCAAAGGAGTATGTTATAGCTTAAGCCTTAAACTCTTGCATGAGGGAGAATGGTCCTCGTAGATCCCAACATTTCGGCATTTCGATACCCGGAGTACCCAAGGACGAGTCCCCTTGCATTCGCAAGTCTCAAAACTCTGACTTGTGAAATCTCAAATTATTAGCATGGGAGTATCTGGACCATCCTTTTATAAGGTCACATGGCGTTCGATAAGCATTTCGTTGTTTCGGCACTCGGGAAATTAAAGGGCAAGAACCATGGTCATCGTGAGTCACAAAATCCCAACAATCGAAACACTGAAATAGTTTAAAGTGTGGATAAGTATCGATTGATGGATGAGATGATATCGGAAGATCTAAGGTCAGTCGTGACTGTTAGATTGGAGGAAGAAATGAGGGCATTAAATGCCTCAACCCTTTTCTTTTATCTTCGTGAGTAGCAAAGAAATCAGGACCATAGATCCAAAGGTTCGTGGGAGTACCTAGACCGTCCATTTATAAGGACATGTGGCTGCCAGTAAGCGTTTTGGCGTTTCGTCACCTAGGAAATCAAAGGGCAAGAACCCTGGACATCGCGAGTCATGAAATCCTGACGACAAAAACCCCGAAATAGTTTAGGATTTGGATGAGAAAGGATATTTCGACACTTCGGGGCCCAGAATACCAAAGTGCGTACTCCCTTGTGCTCGCGAGTCCTGAAATCCCGATGGGTGAAATCTTGAAAGGACAATACGTGAGTATGTTACGATATTTCATCATTTCGGTACCCATAATACCTAAGGGCGTATTCCCCCTGTACTCGCAAGTCCCAAAATCTCGACTTGCGAAATCCCAAAATGCTACTGTGTGGGTAAGTTATGAGTTTTCAGAGTTTCAGCTCCTGGGAAACCTGGGTGCGAGACCTCCTGTTGTCGCATGTCCCGAAATCCCGATGGAGGAAACCCCAAAATAGCGAAGCATGTTTAGAGGTAGTGTTTAGGAGTTCGGCTCCAGGAAGATCCTGATGTGAGACCTCCTATCATCACATCCCTCGAAATCCTGACTTGCGAAACCCCGAAGTATGAAACTTTGAAAATAAGTATAGGGCCACTAGAATTAATGTTTCGGTGTTTCAGCACTCGCGACAACTAGAGGCAAATGTATTTTCCTCACATATCGTGAAATCCCGATAGGCGAAGTCCTGAAATGGATTAGCACACATGATTTTGGCATTTCGGTTTTTCAGTGCCCGAGACTCTCAAAGGTCAGTGTTCCTCATATTCGCTAGCTGCGACATTTTGAGGGATGAAACCCTGAAATGAACAAAGGAATACCTGTACCTCGATTTTCCCGTATCGTGAAAGTCGATGAGTACCCTCCGATAAGGCATGTGTCCATAACCGCTGATCATATGAGTGTGGATAAGGGGATGGCAGGGTCTGTATTAGGCCCCGTAGGGATTCGGGGAACTATGTTCCTCGGAGGAAAGAAGAAAAAGGAGAAAAAATTATTATGACGTAGTGGGTGTCTTACAAATTGGTATCATAGCATGGTTACAACACTTGGCCTGCTTGGGCTCATGAACGGGTTGCGCAGAGACTCCATTCAGAATACTGTTAAAAGGAGTAACCCCCCCTGTCTTAACATTCTTAATTAAAAGTCAATGTTACAAATGAAAAACTCCTATGGTGTGTGTGCATGTTAAAAATATGAATTATGTACTGGGTATAAATGAATATAAACATTGACTAACAACGAACGTTTTTCTTTTGCACACAAAGCAGAAGATTAACCGTGGGAAATTATCAACACATAGTATGGTGACTCACCATGAAGTGGGAGAGAGCTCCCATAATAGAGATGAAGAGTCTGATGAAAGGAGGGCAGTAGGGACCCCTCCAGATCTAGCTAAGACTGTGAGGAGTCTCATGGTCGAATTACAAAGCTGCAAGGCTGACAGTGAAAGGATGATGAAAGAATAAGAAAAGAAAACTGAAATTAACGCAGTTTTACTGTAGAGTTTATCCGATCTACAAAGACAAATGCACCATGAACCTGAAACTTAGAAACAAGGTCATATTAGTGGCCACACTGAGAGGAGCACCTCAAAAAGGGTCCACCCTAGAGGTAAAGGACAAGCGACAGACGATTCCTCTGAGAAGGAAGTGGGCGATTTGGAGGGCTCTTCTAGCAGCATAACTAGTTCCTATTCCCGAAGGAAACAGAAGAATCAAAAGTCTTCCAAAGGTCATAAATTCAAAGAATTCAGAGAAGCCAAGCCACCCTCCTTCGACGGTGAAATAAATAAGGGAGAGGAAGCAGAGGCTTGGCTACTTGGACTAAAAAAGTATTTCAGAGTCCATGACTTTTCAGAAAATATGAAGGCCCGAGTGGCCACCTTCAACTTGAATGGAAAGGCTTCCATTTGGTGGGAAGAAATTAAGAATGCGAAAGGGGTTCACGAAGAGGACCTGTCTTGGGAACGGTTTGAGAAATACTTTCGGAAGAAGTATCTGTCGAAAACATATTTCGACGAAAAGACTAAAGAGTTTTATGAACTCAAACTGGGACAACTCACTATATAAGAATATGTCAACAAATTCCTCGATTTGTTGAGGTATGTACCCTATATAAAAGCAAAAAATGCAAAGGTGCAACGCTTCATCAGTGGACTACCTAAGGACAATCGGAACAAAATTGAATTTGATGAGCCAAAGACTCTAGAAGGCACTATTCGAAAGGTGACCTATTGTCATGAACAGTTTGGGCATCGAGAAAATCCTCGTGAAGGATGGAAACAAAAGAATAGTTCAAGATTTCAGAAAAAGGGGATTAAATCCCCAGGATTTAAGAACTATAAGAAGAACCCAAGAATGAGCTTCCCAGCTGGGAGTATGAACTAGTAGAATTTTCCCTCCTTGAGTGTAAATAAAACTTCTGGACCCATATCAGTGAAGACTGATAACCCAAAGAGAGAACCTTTGAAATGCTAGGGTTGCGGGGAAGAACATCTATTGATAGATTGTCCACACCGACAACAGAATAGTCGAAGGATTTATAACATCTGGGAAGCTACTACCATCAATGATGTGGCCAGGAGTGTGCCGCAAATTTATGCAACCTTGGACAATAACCAAGCTGACCACCAAGCTTCAGTGGTGTAAATAGAAGGTATGATTTCCAACCATTTAGTGTCGATTTTGATTGAACCTGGTTCAAATTTGAGTTATATAGCCCCTAAAGCTATTGATAAGTGCAAACTACAGCCACAGAAACATACCAAGCCATGGTTGGTACAGTTAGCCACTGGCACCAAAAGAAGGGTAGCAAAGGTTATACCAGCCTGATAATTGATGTTAGGTAGATTGCCCACCCAAGCAACCCTTAACTTATTACCCCTAGGATCGTATGATCTATTGATTGGTATGGACTGGCTAGCCGCCCATAAATCCAGATTGGACTGTTACCATAAAACCTTAGAATGTGTAAGTAAAGAAGGGAAAAAGATAACCCTTCAAGGGATCCAAAAACCTGTCTCGGTGAGACAAATATCAACCCTGCAAATGAGAAAGTATTGGTGAAAGGGTTGTCCCCTATATGCAATACAGGTGTTGAATACAATCAAAGGTGACAAACCAAGCCCCGACGATCACCCTATCCTGAGAGAATACAGAGATGTATTTCCGGAAGAGGTACGAGATCTACCTCCGAGAAGGGACATAGACTTCTCGATAGAACTTACATTGGGAGCGGTGTCGGTGTCAAGGACACCCTACCCAATGAGCACACCCGAGTTAGTTGTACTCAAATTGAAATTAAAAGAAATGATGGATAAAGGTTATATTCGACCCAGCGTGTCTCCATGGGGAGCACCAGTCCTGTTTGTGAAAAAGAAGGACGGTACCCTTAGACTGTGTATAGATTATAGACAACTCAATAAGGTAACCATAAAGAAAAATTACCCCTTTCCCAGGATCAATGACTTGTTCGACCAATTGGGGGGTGCGTCTATTTTCTCAAAGATTGACTTGAGGTCGGGATACCATCAAGTCCGAATCAAGGGTGAAGATATCCATAAAAATGCCTTCCGAACGAGGTATGGTCACTATGAGTTTGTGGTAGTGCCATTTGGGTTGACCAATGCCCCTGCCACTTTTATGTGCTTGATGAACAATGTACTCAGCAAATTCCTAGACAAATTTGTGGTTGTTTTTATTGACAATATATTAATTTACTCTAAGAACAGAAAAGAGCATGAAGAGCATCTTAGACTTGTGCTGCAAGTGCTAAGAGAAAATCAACTCTATGCCAAATTCAACAAATGTGAATTCTTCCAGAAGCAAATACATTACTTAGGCCATGTTCTATCCAAAGAAGGAGTAGTATTAGACCCTGATAAAATCAGGTCTATCAGGGAATGGCCTACCCCAAAGGATGTTTTGGATATCAAATCCTTTATGGGATTAGCAGGATACTATAGGAGATTTATAAAAGGATTCTCCAAGATTGGTTGTCCAATCACTTCCCTCCAGAAGAAGGGGACAAAATTCCTGTGGACACAGAACTGTGAAGAAAGATTTCAAATGTTGAAACATCTACTGACCCACGCACCCGTGTTGAAGATTGTCGATCCTGAAGATGACTTCCTCGTGTGGACAGATGCCTGTAAGGAAGGGATCAGAGGAGTCCTGATGCAGGGAGGAAGTGTGGTCTGCTATGAATCCCAAAAATTGAATGAGCATGAAGTCAACTATGTGACCCATGATCTAGAGCTGGCTGCCATAGTGCATGCCTTGAAGATGTGGAGGCATTACCTCCTCGGAAGAAAATTTGTACTTATGAAAGATCACTGTGGATTGCGATACCTGTTTGATCAACCAAATATCAATGCTAGACAAGCTAGGTGGATGGCCCTACTTAGCGATTTTGATTTCGAAATCAAACACATTAAAGGAAAGGAAAATAGGGTGGTCGATGCCCTTAACAGAAGTATAAAAACAATTCACCTGGCCGTAGTGAGTACCTGCGAGACGGATGTCAAAGAAAAAATCAGGAATGCACAAGAGATAGACACATTCTTCTAGACCGTGACCTCATACCTACAACAAGAACCCACAGGGATAAAGTATGAAGGCCAACAGATGACAGAAGAAGGTCTTCTCACTTACCGAAGCATATTGTACATTCTAGATTGTGACAACTTGAAGAGGTTCATACTGGATGAACTACATAAAAGACCCTATTCTGGTCTTTCAGGATACCAAAAAATGATCACGGCCACCAGGAAACAACTCTATTCTCCTGGATTGAAGAAAGACATAGCTGATTACCTAGCCAAATGCATAGAATGCCAATAGGTAAATGTAGAACATTACACCCGACAGGATTATTACAACCTCTACCATTCCCAGAATGGAAATGGGAAACCATCTCCATTGATTTCATCACCAGATTACTGACCTCAACCAAATAGAATGATGCCATCATGGTAGTGGTGGATAAATTGAGCAAGTCTACTCATTTCATCCCCATCAAATTGACTTGCAAGGCAATAGATATCTCCCAGGTATTCATGAAGGAGATATTTAGGCTGCATGGTATGCCGAAAGAGATTGTGTCTGACAGAGACACGAAATTTACTTCCAACTTTTGGAAATCAGTGATGCCTGGTTTAGAGACCAAGTTGTTGTTTAGCACTGCCTATCACCCTCAAACCGACGGATAGACAGAAAGAGTGAACCAAATACTTGAAGACATGCTTAGAATGCATGTAATTCTTCAACCCAAGAAGTGGGAAGACTACCTGCCACTGGTAGAATTCGCCTACAACAACGACTACCAAGCATCCTTAAAGATGAGTCCCTCTGAAGTCCTCTGTGGTAGACCATGTAACACTCTAGTCAGTTGGAGTAATCCTGTAAACATAATTTCTTTTGGACCCAACATGTTGAAAGAAATGGAACAACAGGTGACTCAGATAAAACAAAACCTGAAGGTCACTCAGAACCGACAGAAAAGTTATGCCGACCAAAAGAGAACTCCAAGAGAGTTCAAAGTGGGAGATCATGTATATCTCAGAGTTAGGCCTAGGAAAAGTTCCTTGAAAATGAGATCTTGTGCCAAGTTAGCACCTCGGTATTGTGGACCCTTTGAGGTTCTAGATAGAGTGGGACCTATAGCCTATAGGCTAGCACTTCCTCCCACTGTAAAAGCACATAATGTTTTCCATGTTTCATTATTAAGGAAATATGTACATGATGTTAATCATATAATTGATTGGTCTGTTATCCAAGTGGAACTGGAAGGAGAATTTCTGCCAGAACCTCAATGCATACTGGACAGAAAAGAAATCCCTCTCTGGAACCGAACCATTGCACAGGTCAAGTTGCAGTGGAAACATTTTGGCCCAGATGAGGCTACATGGGAAATGGAGGATGCCATGAAACGGGCATATCCAATTTTCTTTACATCTGTACATGCATGTCAAGTTGATAGATATAACATCGAGGATGATGTTCCTTTAAGGGGGAGGGAATTGTAACATCCTATTTCCCCCAGTCTGTAAAAATAACTATACTGGCCAAGTATTGTGGCAAACTCAGAAATGTGAATGTGTGATGTGAATGGACCTTGTGAAAAAGGTCAATGAATGTAAATAATATTTTGAATATATATATATATTGCAGGATTGCTGAGAGGGGGGGTGTGCTGAAAAAGAGACCACGATGGCTGAAGAAAGGTGGTGGAAGGCACCTGGAATGGTGGCATTAACTTCCACTGAAACCAATACCGTATTTTGACTTCACTAGCCCGAAGAACCAAGAGCAACTCACTGGCCCTGAATTAAATGACTCGCCAGGTTGGTAGGTAAAGGGATCCTCATGAGTAATGAGGGATGGGGGTGAACCGCCCATCCGTAGAGTCCTCAAACCTGACCACTGCGAGGAAAATCGTGCGACACACAACCTCACCGAAAAGAGAAAAAGGCAGGAAGAGTGTGCGATCGAGGAGGGGACACGATGGAAAGAAGAAAGAACACTGGAAAATACAGAGTGAGTGATAGTGGAGAAAAAGGAGAGTAACCTTCGTTCTCGGTCACTAGTGAACAAAGACTCAGTCTCGCAACATCGTGGTGTCAGCTTGGGGGTGGCTAGTGGTAAATCCGTTGGGAGTCGTTGAGCCTACATTTGGGTGGAAACGAGAACCCCTCTTAGCAGTTGCATCACTTGGTTTTTTTCTGATAAGTGTTATATCTTGTATCTTAAAATTTATATGCTGACATGTATGTTCATAGTTTGTGCAATTATGCGTGGTTTCAGTATAAGACTGTCTACAAGGTGTTTTGATAAAAAATGATGGCTGCATGTTTTTATTGGAAAGACAACGTATGGATTATGTTTATATATGCATATATATATATATATATATGATTAACTAATATAGATTCTCAAGTCTTTTCTCGGGAGATTTGTTCTTTTGTTTTTCCTACCTAATGCCTTGGATATATTTCCTCACGAAGGCGCCCTTTCGAGACCACTTCCTTACCTTCGAGAAGACCTTCCAGTCTGGTCCTCAAAACCTGGTGTAAATTACCTGAGGATCCGAAGGAGGATGTTATAGCTTAAGACTTAAACTCTTTCATGAGGGAGAATGGTCCTCATAGATCCCAACATTTCGACATTTCGGTACCCGGAGTACCCAAGGGCGATTCCCCTTGCATTCACAAGTCCCAAAACACCGACTTTCGAAATCCTAAATTATTAGCATGGGAGTATCTGGACGGTCCTTTTATAAGGGCACATGGTGGTCCGTAAGCGTTTCGGCATTTTGACACTCGGGAAATCAAAGGGCAAGAACCCTGGTCATCGCGAGTCATGAAATCCTGACAACCGAAACCCCGAAATAGTTTAAAATGTGGATAAGTATCGATTGACAGATGAGATCCTATTAGAAGATCTAAGGTTATTCATGACCATTATATTGGAGGAACAAACAAGGGCGTTAAATGCCTCAACCCTTTTCTTTTATCTTCGTGAGTAGAGAAGAAATCAGGACCGTAGATCCAAAGGTTTGTGGGAGTACCTAGACCATCCATTTATAAGGACATGTGGCTGCCAGTAAGCGTTTTGGCGTTTCCACACCCGGGAAATCAAAGGGAAAGAACCCTGGACATCGCAAGTCGTGAAATCTCGACGACCAAAACCCCAAAATAGTTTAGGATTTGGATGAGATAGGATATTTTGGCACTTCGGGGCTCGAAATACCTAAGTGCGTACTCCCTTCCCTTGTGCTCCCGAGTCCCGAAATCCCGATGGGTGGAATCCCGAAAGGACATTACATGAGTATGTTACGATATTTCATCATTTTAGTACTCGAAATACCGAAGGGTGTATTCCCCTTGTATTCGCAAGTCCCTAAATCTCGAAATGCTAGTGTGTGGGTAAGTTATGAGTTTTCGGAGTTTCGGCTCCTGGGAAACCCAGGTGTGAGACCTCCTATCGTCGCATGTCCCAAAATCCTGATGCATGAAATGTCGAAATAGCGAAGCATGTTTAGAGGTAGTGTTTCGGAGTTCAGCTCCCGGAAGATCCCAATGTGAGACCTCCTGTCATCACATCCCTCAAATTCCCGACTTGCGAAACCCCGAAGTATGAAACTTTGAAAATAAGTATAGGGCCACTATAATTAATGTTTCAGTGTTTTGACACTCAGGACATCTAGAGGCAAATGTCCTGTCCTCGCATATCGTGAAATCCCGATAGGCGAAGTCCCAAAATGGATTAGCACACGTGGTTTTGGCATTTCGGTTTTTCGGTGCCCGGGACTCTCAAAGGTCAGTGTTCATCATATTCGCTAGCCGCAAAATTTTGAGGGATGAAACCCTGAAATGAACAAAGGAATACATGTACCTCGATTTTCTCATATCGCGAAAGTTGATGAGTACCCTCCAATAAGTCCTGTGGCCATAACCGTCGATCATATGAGTTCGAATAAGGGGATGGAAGGGTCTGTATCAGGCCCCGTAGGGATTCGGGGAACTATGTTCCAAGGAGGAAAGAAGAAAAAGACCGAAAATTTATTATGTCGTAGTGGGTGTGTTACAAATTGGTATCAGAGCATGGTTACAACACTTGGCCTACATGGGCTCATGAACAGGTTGGACAGAGAATCCATTCGGAATATTGTTAAAAGGAGTAACCCCCCTTGTTTTAACCTTCTTAATTAAAAGTTAATGTTAAGAATGAAAAACTCCTATGGTGTGTGTGCATGTGAAAAATATGAATTATGTACTAGGTATAAATGAATATAAACGTTGACTAACAACCAAAATTTTTCTTTTGCACACAGAGCGGAAGATTGACCGCAGAAAATTATCAATGCATAGTATGGTGACTCACCATGAAGTGGGAGAGGGCTCCCACAATAGAGACAAAGAGTCTGATGAAAGGAGGGAAGTAGGGACCCCTTCAAATCTATCCGAGACTGTGAGGAGTCTCATGGTCGAATTACAAAGATGCAAGGATGATAATGAAAGGATGATGAAAGAACAAGAAAAACAAACTGAAATTAATGCAGTTTTACTGCAGAGTTTATCTGATCTACAAAGACAAATGCAGCATGAACCTGAAACTCAGAAACAGGGTCATATCAGTGGCCACACTAAGAGGAGCACCTCGAAAAAGGTCCACCCCAGAGGTAAAGGACAAGCATCGGACGATTCCTCTGAGAAGGAAGCGAGCGATTTGGAGGGCTCTTCTAGCAGCAAAACCACTTCCTATTCCCGAAGGAAACAAAAGAAGAAAAAGTCTTCCAAATATCGTAAATTCGAAGAATTCAAAAAATCCAAACCACCCTCCTTCGACGGTGAAATAAAGAAGGGAGAGGAAGTAGAGGCCTGGCTGTTTGGACTAAAAAAGTATTTCAGAGTCCATGACTTTTCAGAAAATATGAAGGCCTGAGTGGCCACCTTCAACTTGAATGGAAAGGCTTCCATTTGGTGGGAAGACCTTAAGAATGTGAAATGGGTTCGCAAAGAGGACCTGTCTTGGGAACGGTTTGAGAAATACTTCCTGAAGAAGTATCTGTCGGAAAAATATTTCGACGAAAAGACTAAAGAGTTTTATGAACTCAAACTGGGACAACTCACTATAGAAGGATATGTCAACAAGTTCCTCAATTTGTTGAGGTATGTACCCTATATAAAAGTGGAAAAGGAAAAGGTGCAACGCTTCATCGGTGGACTACCTAAGGACTATCGGAACATAATTGAATTTGATGAGCCAAAGACTCTAGAAGGCACTATTCGAAAGGCGACCTATTTCCATGAATAGTTTGGGCATCGAGCAGAACCTCGCGAAGGATGGAAACAAAAGAATAGTTCAAGATTTCAGAAAAAGGGGATTAAATCCCCAAGATTTAAGCACTATGAGAAGAACACAAGAATGAGCTTCCCAGCCCTGAGTATGCACAAGCAGAATTTTCCCTCCTTGAGCGAAAATAAAACTTCTGGACCCATATGAGTGAAGAATGATAACCCAAAGAGAGAACCTTTGAAATGTTGGGGTTGCGGGGAATAACATCTATTGAGAGACTATCCACACCGACAATAGAATAGTCAGAGGATTTATAACATCCGGGAAGCTACTACCATCAATGATGTGGCCAGGAGTGTGCCGCAAATTTATGCAGCCTTGGATAATAACCAAGCTGACCACCAAGCTTCAGTGGTGGAAATAGAAGGTATGATTTCCAACCATCTAGTGTCTGTTTTGATTGACCCTAGTTCAAATTTGAGTTATATATCCCCTAAAGTTGTTGATAAGTGTAAACTACAGCCATAAAAACATACGAAGCCATGGTTGGTACAGTTAGCCACTGGCACCAAAAGAAGGGTACCAGAGGTTATACCAGCCTGCCAATTGATGTTGGGTAGATGTTATTGGATAAATCCGTAGGTGCGGACACTAACCGATCTCCCTAGATCCACCTGGATCTAGAACAAAGCAAGACAGAACATGACTCTTTCCCTAGATTTTGACCATTGAATTAAATAGGAGGCCAGAACAAAGAACATACCTTATTATCGCTTCATATGGTCATTGTTTCTCCCACTTCGCTCCAGTGCTCTCATGCAGCCAAGACCAAGACAACACAAACCAACCAAAGTGAAGAAAGCACAATCTATTCAACAGTCAATCTATGTATATGATTAAGGAGTTATACAATAAAGTGGAAATAGCTTTATGGGAAAGGGACACGCTACTGTATCATATTAATAGAAAGTAAAGATTACAACCTGAGCCTTGATGTCGCAAACTTCCTTTTGATGGCCCCTGGCTCTGACACAAACACTTTCTCACTTGCATGAAGAAGATCAACCCCTTTGGATAAACTTGCTGGAGTCTCCAAGCTGTTGTAGCTTCAGTCTTTCACACAATTCTTTCACTAATTCTCCAATGAATATTGCTTAACCTTTTTCATGAGAATTTCCTCAATATATAGGAGAGAATGAATTAG